>NW_026471928.1:0-10670 GCF_026875155.1 Cherax quadricarinatus | reverse complement strand
GGGGGGTTTGAAAGGAGAGAGACGCCAATAATGCCAGAAATTCTTTATTTTACATTATATGTTTCCTGACGCATTATCCACCATCAATTATTATCCACCATCAATTATTATCCACCATCAATTATTATCCACCATCAGTTATTATCCACCATCAATTATTATCCACCAATAATTCCTGAAAATTTCCTACTTGTATACAATTAAAAATTATTTTTATAGGGAATACAATATAAATAATTAATACTCTGGAACAAGATCCTCGACCCATACAGGAACCACTGAGATAAAGTACTCTTGTATTAACAAATTTTCAAATAATGAGGAACTGAAGAAATTTCTGAATGAAGCAGACACATCAGAGCTCCTGGAACCCCAAAATGTACCGTGGTGGATACTGAGAGAAGAGTCGACAACACTAGGCACACCAGCTGGCCTAATCTTCAACACTTCAGACAAAACAAAACTACCAGATACTGTCAGCATAGTTGCTGATCCCCTGTATATAAAGTATATAGATGGTACTAACTACGATACATATACAGGGGATCAGCAACTATGCTGAGATGTGTTCGTATCCCACCGCTGCCACCATTTGTTGAGAGGGTTCGTGGAGATATGATGGTTGGAGATAAACACACTTGTTGGGTGGTATCACTTATATTAGCAGAGTGTGAGAGGGGAGCCCAGCCTGCCCTGTTGCCTGTTGTAGACCTATCCGTGGACTGAGGAACTGACAGAGCATCTCACGCTCACATGCTGTCGTGTTGGGGGGGTGTTGCAACCCCTGAATGGGTCACAATGTATATAATGTATATTACCTTTTAATATAATTTTATATTGCTTATATTTGCGATAATGCTAAATCGTAAATATATTGCTTTATATTACTATTTGACTTAGTTATATTGTTAGGTAGGATGTAACATTCATATATTATTATTATGTGCTCATACTTCAAGTCTTGATTGTCTAGCTACTGTAATTATCGCTTCGTGGCTCGTTACTCTGCCGGCTTCACGGTGTTGCTGGGCAGCAACTGTCCACGGAGCTATCATGTGATCGAGGCTAGACTGGGCTAGACTCTCTTGGTGGTTAGACGCATTCTTGACAAGACGTGCCTAACTCTCCCTTATTGGCCCTTGTTGGAAGATCGTTTCTGTCGCTTTCTTGTTGGTTCTGTAGAATTCTGTTCACAGAGCATTGTCTAGACTTAGTGATTTTAGACGTTGTACTGAGGTTGTGTGTCGCATAGACACTCTGAGCAACTCAGGTCCTGAGCTGTAGCTTCTGACCTAACTTGTACTGGTATCTGTGTACTGACACAGTCGGGGATTTTCTTATGCTGAACTTAGATTCAGTAGTATGGGAGTTGGGTGACTTTTGTGGAGGATCTACAGATGGTCCCTACTTAGTGTCGTTATATTATCTCCTTGATCCTGATTCTGTGTCGCAGATGCTTGTTATATTGTTATTGGGCTTAGCAGTCATTTTATTGTTCAAGCAAACTGTTCTGATTACCAGGTGGTCAAGAAGTTAGTTGATGTAAGGACTTTGTCAGTCACTGGTTTAAGTCTAGTCAAGTAGTGAGACATAGCGAACTACCTAAAGCACTTACACACATACACACAAACTTATTTGTAAATTGTATTATTAAATGTTATTATACCAGACAGTACTTAATACGTATAAATGTGATATGTGCCTTCAACACAATACTACTGTACTCGAGAGAAGTGATTATTATTAATTTGTTTAAATTGATTAATTTATTTTAATTTGATAATATACTCCTAGACAATTTTGTTTATTAATAAACTTATTAAATTTTAATTTCTTTAGTTAGTAGCCTACCAGTTGTAATCCTGAAGCACTAATAATTCTTATTGAATTCTAATGGATAATTGGACCAGGATACTGACTAATTGTTACGAAAACCCAGTAACAGGCTGGATGCTAGAAGGGCAGTCCTTTCTAGTATTCACTGGAGATCTCTATGCTTATTAGAAATCGCGTTTTTTGTAACACATGCAGCATTACGTGACGTCACACATGCTAGTCCCTAGGCCTAGCAAAGGATCGTGTATATAAAGTATATAGATGGTACTACCTGGAGGTTACCTGGAGGTTATTCCAACTACAATACATATACAGGGGATCAGCAACTATGCTGACAATACCAAGACCATCGTCCCATACATAGTGGAGGAGTGCTACTCCAGATACCAAGACCATCGTCCCATACATAGTGGAGGAGTGCTACTCCAGATACCAAGACTATCGTCCCATACATAGTGGAGGAGTGCTACTCCAGATACCAAGACCATCGTCACATACATAGTGGAGGAGTACTACTCCAGATACCAAGACCATCATCCCATACATAGTGAAGGAGTGCTACTCCAGATACCAAGACCATTGTCCCATACATAGTGGAGGAGTGCTGCTCCAGATACCAAGACCAGTGTACCATGCATAGTGAAGGAGAACATTATATGTAAAATAAGAGAAGCCAAGTTATCTCAGAACGATATGATGGTTTCAGAGAACAGTCCTGTCTGGCACACCTATGAGAAACCAGTGAAAGGTCTTTGGCACAGTCTCGCCCACAAGAACAAGAAGTTAGGAGGACCAAAGAATAGCTGAAGAAATATCTGAATGAGAGAGTCTGAGGGAGAAGTGAAGTATTTAAATTGGTGAGGGTAAACAGTGGACCTCCTCCTTGATGCTGGCGATGGACTCTTGACCAAAAGAAATGAACCTGTTCTCCTGTTTCCTATATCGAATCTGATTGTCTCCCATTCGCCAGGAGCTCTACGGCCCGTATAAGTTTAGCGCTTCACCATAATAATAATAATAATAATTAAAGAAGTCCTATTAGTATAGTTGGTTGAGGTGAATGACCTTACAGGAGGCCCAGAAAGCTCTTTCATACACCTCCTCTATATAGTCAGAATTTTTTTTGTGTAAATGCAATTAAAAATGTTCGTTCAGAATTCAATATCACGAACTATGATGGTGTTTCCCAGGTGCTGTTCACTTCTGCTTGTAACTTTTAAATTCCATTTACAAAAATATTGTACTATATATAGAGGAGCTTTATATGAGACCTGAAAGAAAATAACCGCCGGAACTCTTAAAAACTACAGAATTACCTGAACCAGCTGTACGAAAGATCACACAAACTACAGCATTACCTGAACCAGCTGTACAAAAGATCACACAGACTATACGATTACCTGAACCAGCTGCACTAATGATCACACAAAGTGATTACATTAATGCTGCCAAAAAATGCCTACTGAAATCAGAACCAACAATATAAATGCAAAATAAAGGAAACAGACTTAGAACCAGGCAACCGTACAAAATGTGTCTCAGGTGGAAGATTAATTCACATACGTCAACAATGAGAAATATGCAGGAGCTAAGATTACGCTAAGAATTATCATCACACTTAACCAACCCATTATAATCACCCACTAAGATGACACTTGGAGTCGTAACTGCCCACTGAAACTGAAGACCGAGGGCGGTTTGGGTCAAGGTTGTGGTGTTTTTTTTTTTGTCAGGAAAAACAAAAATTTATGATGACGTGAGTGTTATATGATGTTTTTTTTTTTATTCGCCGGTACTCTCCCGGCCCGGGTCTTTTCAAAGTAGTGGTGACCCGGCCTTGGTTCCCTATCTGGGGAGTATCTCGAGACCTAAGTCTCCCATGGAGGAGGTGCAAGTACCCCCCAAATTTTTGGGGGTCAACCCCCAAATTTTACCCAGTCCCCCATACTGGGGGGAAGGAAACCTCTTCTGCCTTGTCCCCCAAATAAAGGGCAGTTTTAAACATTACACTGGATTTTTTTTGGGGGGGTTTGTTTTAACCCCCTTACTTTTTTTCCATTTTTTCAACACCCATACTCTGCAGTGTCAACACTCCATTATACGCAGTGTCAACACTCCATTAACTGCATGTCAACACTCCATTACTACTGCAGTGTCAACACCCATTACACGCCATTTTTAAACCCCCCCATTCTACTGCATTCAAACCCTTTTTAACGCATGTCAACACTCCTTTACTCTGCGTGTAAACTCCTTTACACTGCAGTGTAAACCTCCATTTACGCAGTGTCAACACTCCTTATACTAGTTAAACACTCCAAAACTCTGAGGGCAACACTCCATACTACGCTGTCAAACCCATACACTGCAGGTAAAACACCCATACCGCATTGGGCAACACTCCATATACTCATTTAAAAAACTCCATACTACTGAGTGTCAACACTCCATACTACTGCAGGTCAACACTCCATATGCGCAGTCAACCCCATACTATGTTAAATTTCTGCAGTGTCAACACTCCATTATTTCTGCAGTTCAAAACTCCATTACTACTGCAGTGTCAACCTCCTTTTACTACTGCAGTGTCAACACTCCAACTATGCAGGTCAACACCCCATTACACGCATTCAACACCCATACACTGCTGTCAACACTCCATACTACTGCAGTGTCAACACTCCATTACACTGCATTTCAACACTCCATACCTGCAGGTCAACACTCCATTATACTGCAGTTCAACACTCCATTACTATGCATTTGCAACACCCATTACTAATTTTTGTTTTTTTGGTGAAAAAATTGTTTTTTTGTTTTTTTTTTTGGTGTTTTTTTTTTGGTTTTTTTTTTTTTTTGCAGGCCCTCCCCCCCCCCCCCAAACATCCAGTACTACTGCAGTGTCAACACCCCCAGATGCTTAGTGTAAACACTCCAGTAATACTCCGTTCACACCCATACTACGCGTTAAAACACCCAGTATACGCGTTCAACACCCCAACGTGCAGTGTCAACACTCCATATACTGCATGTCAACACCCAGCATGCGTTCCCTCCAGTAATAATGCCGTGTCAACCTCCAATCTATGCAGTGTCAACACTTCTACACTGCATTCAAACTCCAGTACTACTCAGGTCAACACTCCAGACTTTTTGCAGTGTCAACACCCATTCTACGCTGTCAACACCCATACTGCTGCGGTGAACACCCGACACCTGTAGGTAAACCCTTTCATACTACTTTATTTAAACACTCTAAGAACCTTAATGCAACACTCCGTCTACTTTTAGTCAACACTCCGTACACCTTAGTGTCAACATCCGTACTACTGAGTGTAAACACTAGTACTGCTGCATGTAACATCCAGTACTGCTGCGTGGTTCACCCTCCAAAACTGCTTAGTTCAACACCCCCCGACTACGTTGTTCAACATCCCATTACACCTGTGGTCAACACCCAGTACTACTTAGTGTCAACACTCCAGAAAACTGTAGTGCAACCCCCCCATAAACCTGTATGTCAACACCCCAGTATACTGAGGGTAAACACTCCGTATACTGTGTTCAACACCCCAGAAAGGCTGCGTGTCAACACTCCAGCATGCGCAGGTCAAACCCAGTACTGCCAGTGTAAACACTCCTTACTGCTGCATGCAACACTCCAGTACTACTTTTAGTGCCAACACTCCATACTACTGGTGCAACATCCATACTACTGATGTAAACACCAAGTACACTGTAGGTCAACACCCCAGTACACTGATTTAAAACACCCCAGTACTGCTGAGTGTCAACATCCAGTACGCTGCAATGTCAACACTCACAACTGCTTGTGTCAACACCCCATCCACTGCTTTTCAACACCCAATACACTGCAGTGTCAATCTCCAGTACTACGTGTGTCAACACTCCATCTGCTCAGTGCAAAACTCCATACTGTAGTGTCAACACCCAGTCTCGTAGTTAAACACTCCATACTACAATTTTCAACACCCAGCCTGTATGCAACACTCCAGACTACTGAAGTGCAACACCCGTACTGCTTATGTCAACACTCCATACTGCGTAGTGAACCCCAGTTACTACGTAGTGTAAAACACTCCAGTATGCTGTATTGTAAACACTCATTTACGGTAGTGTCAACACTCCAGTACTGCTGTAGTTCAACACCCAGACGCTGTGTGTCAACACCCAGTTTTACTGTAGTGTCAACACCCCATCCTACTGCAGTGTCAAAAACTACGTACTACTGTATGTCAACACCCCATCCTACTGCAGTGTCAACACCCATACTACTGTAGGTCAACACTCCATCCTACTGCAGTGTCAACCTCCAGTCCTACTGAGGTCAATACTCCAGACGGGGCCCAGTGTCAAACCCAGTTTACTGTAGTGCCAACACTCCAAAAACCAGCAGTGAAAAAAACCCTATACTATGTAGGTCAACACCCATACAAAATCAGTGTCAACACTCCGACTACTGCTTAACACTCCAGTACAAATGCAGTTAAACACTCCAGTATACTGCGTGTCAATTCTCCAGTACTATGCATTCAACACTCCAGTACTACTGATTCAACACCCCGTACTCTGTAGTTCAATACTCCATACTACTGTATGTCATACTCCAGATACTGTGTGTCACACTCCATACACTGAGTGCAACACTCCATCCTATGCATTTCAACACTCCATACTACGCAGGTAAATACTCTAGTACTACTTATGTCAACACTCCAGTACTGCGCAGGCAACCTCCGTATACGTAGTTCAACACCCCCATACGCGTAGTGTCAACACTCCAGTACTACTGATGCAATACCCATACACTTTAATGTCAATATCCAGTAAACTGTAGTGTCAACACTCCAGTACTATGTGTAAACACTCCAGTCCTACTCATGTAAAACACTCCAGTATACTGCAGTGTCAATACCCATTACACTGTAGTATCAACACTCCCGTACTGGCAGTGCCCAACACTCCAGTACACTGAGTGCACACCCATACTGCTTAGTTCAAACTCCATACTGCTGTGTGTCAACACTCCTAATGCTGTATTCAACACCCAGTACCTGAGTGTCAACACTCCATACTACTGATGTCAACACCCAGTACAACTTTAGTGTCAACATCCAGTCTACTGTAGTGTCAACACCAAGTTATGTAGGCCAAACTCCCGTAGCTGTATTTTAAACCCTTCCGTACGCTCAATGTACACTCCAGTACTGCTGTAGGTCAACACTTCAAAATGCTGTTTTTCCCCCCATTTTGTAGTGTCAACACTCCAGTACGCTGTTTTTCAACACCCCAAATATGCGTAGTGTCAACACCCCAGTATGCTGCAATGTACACCCGTACTCGAAGGGTCAACACTCCATTACGCTGTAGTGTCAACACTCCAGTACTGCTGTAGTGAAAAACACTCCAGAGCTGTAGTGCAACCACTCCAGAAAACTGTATGTCAAACTCCCAGTACTGCGTGTGTCAACCTCCAGTACATGAGGTAAACCCTCCATACTGATGTAGTGTAAAAAACTCCAGTACTGCTGTAGTGTCAACACTCCAGTAACTGTATGCAACACTCCAGTACACTGTAGTGTCAACACCCAGTAAACTGTATGCAACACCCTTTCTGCGTATGTCAACACCCAGTACTACTGTAGGCAACACTCCAGACTGCTGTAGGTCAATATCCGTACTGCTTGGGTTCAACACTCCAGTGCACTTAGTGTCAACACTCCAGTCTGCGTAGTGTAAAACCTCCCATCCTACTGCGTGTCAACCTCCTACTACTTAGTGTCAACACTCCAGTCCAAAACTTATGTCAATACCCAGTACTGCTGCATGTAACACTCCAGTTAGTAGTGCAACATCCAGTATACGAGTGTCAAAAACCCATCCTACGGGTTGAAACCTCCAGTACAGTAGGTCAACATCCAGTACTGCGTAGTGAAACACTCCAGTACTTACTGTATGTAACACTCCGTACTACTGGTGTCAAACCCAGACTACGAGTGAAACCCCAGTACACTGTAGTGCCCAACACTCCAGTAACTGAATTCAACCTCCAGTACTCTGTAGTGTCAACACCCCAGTACTACTGTATGTAACACTCCTATACTGTAGTGTCAACACTCCAAAATTTCTTTTAGGTAACCTCCAGACTACTGTAGTGTCAACACCCTCCTACTTAGTGTCAACACTCCAGTACTCTGTAGTGTCAACACCCCCATACTGCTGTAGTTCAACACCCCCGTATACTGTGTGTCAACACTCCAGTATACTGTAGTGTAACACTCCAGTACTACTGTAGTGAAACCCTCCAGTACTACTGTAGTTTAAACACTCCATAACTGAGTTCAACACTCCAGTAACTGTAGTGTCAACACTCCAGTACTACGTAGTGTCAAACCCCCGTACATGTAGTGTCAAAAAATCCATACACGAGTGTCAACACTCCATACAATAAAAGAAAACTATTACTAAGATATTTTTTTACAATACACCAGCAGGCTTCGCTTCGTGAAACTTTTAAAATACAACAAAAGAAGTGATAAGTTAGTTGCTGCGAAAGTTGTATACGTCTGTGAAACCCCTGACTTTTTACTTATCTCTATATTAGGGATTAATTTAGATTATTGGGTGGTAAAATAATACAGCCTCTGCATTGAGGGACTTGAAGTCCAACTAACCCTCGCCACCCAACACACAGGTTAGGTAGTTGGTAAGGTTCGTCAGGAAACGGGACTATGTTTCCTGACGCGGGTCTAGTCAATGATGCCCGCCTTTGAGCTTTTGGTCTCTGACCGGGGCCTTCCGCGGCTTACCGGCCCCCCTTTTAAAAATTATGGTCATTTTAACCAATCACACACGGGGTGATGGGGGACTTCCAGCTGTCCACTGACGAAAGTAGCATGACGAGGCTGGGTAAGGAAGTGTTGGGTACAAAACCCCCTTGAGCACGTAAGAGCGAGCGGGAAAAAAATCTAGAAACAAGAAAGCAAAAAAAAAAAAAAAATGTTTTAAAGAAGGTGGGTAAAAAAAAAGAATATGATACAGGGAAAGACTAAGGAATTAAACCACAAGCAGAAGATCGCAAAAATGTTGCAGAATTACGAAAAAAATTTAGGAAAAAAATACGGGTGCAACTAAGCGACAATTTTAATTGTGGCAATTTTTTCGCTCTTTAGAAGCTTTTAAACCCCTAACACTTGAAAAATTTCCCGGGAAGCAAACTTGCCACGAAAAAAAGTCATATTTTTTGTACTTGGCCCTTTTTACCTAGAAACGAAGAAAGGACGGACGGGTTGGGAAAGAGACTTAATTTAGATCAAAACAAGGGGGCACAGGTCCAACGAAGGAGAGAGAAAGGGGACACAGTGGGAACTGCTCAATGCCCACAAAATTTAGGAAAACATTTTAAAAAAAAGGGGACCCAAAGCTGTAGTTAAAGTAAAAAAATTCATTACAGAACACCTTAGGGTGGTAAATGAACGATATTGTAAAAGGGTGCGAAACATGCACAGTAAAACTTTTTCCCCCACGACGTGTACTATTCCTTCCCCCCTGGAGGACCGAGCAGTTAAAAGATCCGTGACTTGAGATAAACATCGCTTTGGGAAAGAGTGATGGAGGGGAACCGTAAATAAAGCTTATTTTTAAAAAAGACGGGTTCAGAGCTGCAGCTAAACCCACCCACGTCAACTGATTCCAAAAGTGCTGCTGTGAATCGATTTCCATGCTCAGGGACTGCGATTACTTCCTAAAATTAAAAAATATTTTAAATATATATATATATAATTTATTATATATATCGTTTGGGTGTGTGTGGTGCCGCTTTTCCCCCTCCGCAGACGTAAGGAGGAATTACCTCATGATCAGAAAGTAAGGGGGAAGGTTATGACGAGGGGAGGAGGTGATGATGAGGGGGAGGGGTGAAGAAAGGGGGTGAGGGTGATGATGGGAGAGGAGGTTGTTAGCGGAGACGATGGGATGTTGAGGAGTAGGAGACCCGGTGACGGGATTTTGAGGGGTGAGGGAGGGGCTGGGTGAGGGAGGGGACGGGATGTGAGGGTGTGAGGGAGGGGCAGGAATGAACGGGGGGGGAAAAGACAGAGGAGCGAATACGTTTTACCCCAAGAGAATGCCACTATGGTGATGCCACATGAAGAGTGCCACCATTGTGAGTTTCCCACATGATGAGTGCCACCATGATGGTGCCACCATGATGAATGCCACCATGATAAGTGCCACCATGGTGTTTGCCTTCATAAGTCAACTTCATGAGTGCCACCATGATGAGTACCACCATAAAATACCACCATGGTGAGTGCCATCATAAGTGCAACTATCATGAGTGCCACCAAGATGAGTGCCACCGTGGTGGTACCACTATGATAAGTGACACTATCACGAGTGCCACCCTTATGAGTACCAATACGGGGAGTGTCACCATTGTGAGTGCCAATTTGAGTGCCACCCTTATGAGTGCTACCATTATGAGTGCTACCATTATGAGGCTAATATAGTGCCACCAAGGTTATTGTTACCATGGTAAAATGCCGGTAAAAGAAAATTTAGTTGATTTAATGGCAGCATAAACCAGCGAGGTAACGTGCACGTAATCTGCTGCAGCGGCAACTACGACTTGCTGCAGCTGGCACTACGAAATTGCTGCAGCTGGCATACGACCTGCTGCAGCTGGCACTACGACCTACTGCAGCGGAACTAACGACCTGCTGCAGGTTGGCACTACGACCTCCAGCTGGTACATGACCTCGCAGCTGGCACTACACCCGCAGCAGCGGCTCTGTGACCTCTGTGGCCCACTT
>NW_026471927.1:0-10745 GCF_026875155.1 Cherax quadricarinatus | reverse complement strand
AACCAAACCCCACTGACCCGGCTTGTTGCTGCTGAGGGTACTGTGCTGACATCTCACTGATCGATGCTAGTTGCTGACATGGGTATTGTGCTGACACTTCACTGACGCGTGCTTGTTGCTGACGAGGGTACTGAGCTGACACCTCACTGATCCATGCTAGCTGCTGACGTGGGTATTTTGCTGACACGTCACTGACTCGTGTTTGTTGCTGATGAGGGTACTATGCTGAAACCCCACTGACCCGTGCTTGTTGCTGATGAGGGTACTGTGCTGACATCTCACTGATCCGTGCTAGCTACTGACGTAGGTATTCTGACACCTCACTGACCCGTGCTAGCTGCTGACGTGGGTATTGTGCTGACACCTCACTGACCCGTGCTAGCTGCTGACGTGGGTATTGTGCTGACACCTCACTGACCCGTGCTAGCTGCTGACGTGGGTACTGTGCTGACACCTCACTGACCCGTGCTAGCTGCTGACGTGGGTACTGTGCTGACACCTCACTGACCCGTGCTAGCTGCTGACGTGGGTACTGTGCTGACACCTCACTGACCCGTGCTAGCTGCTGGTGGGTATTTTGCTGACACCTCACTGACCCGTGCTAGCTGCTGACGTGGGTATTGTGCTGACACCTCACTGACCCATGCTAGCTGATGTGGGTATTGTGCTGACACCTCACTGACCCATGCTAGCTGCTGACGTGGGTATTGTGCTGACACCTCACTGACCCGTGCTAGCTGCTGACGTGGGTATTGTGCTGAAACCTTACTGACCCGTGCTTGTTGCTGATGAGGGTACTATGCTGGTGGTTAACGCTCTCGCTTCACACGGTGAGGGCCTGGGTTCGATTCCCAGCCAGAGTAGAAACATTGGACGTGTTTCTTTCCACCTGTTGTCTATGTTCCCCATCAGTAAAATGGGTACCTGGGTGTTAGTCGACTGGTGTGGGTCGCATCCTGGGACACTGACCTAAGGAGGCCTGGTCACAGACCGGGCCGCGGGGGCGTTGACCCCCGGAACTCTCTCCAGGTAATCTCCAGGTAAACCCATGCTTGTGGCTGATGAGGGTACTGTGCTGACATCTCACTGACCCGTGCTAGCTACTGACGTGGGTACTGTGCTGACACCTCGCTGATCCATGCTAGTTGCTGACATGGGTATTGTGCTGACACTTCACTGACCTGTGCTTGTTGCTGACGAGCTTACTGTGCTGACACCTCGCTGATCCGTTCTTGTTTCTGACGAGGGTATTGTGCTGACACCTCACTGACCCGTGCTAGTGGCTAACTTGAGTACTGTACTGACACCTCGCTGATCCGTGCTTGTTGCTGACGAGGGTACTGCAATGACACCTGTGAAGGCTTACTCAGCCCTGTAACAACTTCAGACAGTATTACTCAGGCTGGCTCCTCCTCAGGAAAATTAATGAATAGAAAAAGAAGTAATAATTCGCAAAGATAAACACTTTATTATTTATTAAATCAAACATAAAACAATAAAACATGAAAGGTATATCCTATTTGAAAGAAAAATGAAAAATGAAATGAATAAAATAACATTTGAACTCAACGCTTAAAATCTACAGGGGTGTCTGGTGTTGGGACTCTGTTGTTTTAAATCGTAGCCGTTGTGATGATGGGGGGGGGGGGTCGCAGGTGTTGGTGCCATCCACTGGCTAGTTCTTCACAGTATACCAGTGAGTAGTACCCGATTACATGAAAGCAGGTTCTTTACCGCTGCAATGATGTGGGGTTACGTCCTGCAATTTCATACAGGTGCCCCGGTACTTAAATGCAAAATGGGGACGTCTCAGGACGTTAGTCCTCCTGTTCTTCTCGTTGATTGCCAGGTGACCCTCACTGTCATCCAAGAGTAGTGTTGGGAGCTGTGAGTCTAGTGATTTACTGTTTGACCAGAGCCCCACACGTCACCTTTCGGGGGGGGGGGGGGGATGGAGAAGAGGGAGGGGAAGGGATAGTGGGAGCTAGACTGACCCTACCTTAACAAGCAGCCGGCAGTCAAACTATCACTTTCAGGGAGGGGGAAAAAAGGCGGGAAAAACGGAAGCTTGACTTGCCCTACCTTAACTAGTAGCCGGCAATGAAACTATTGTTACTATATCGCTACTCCTATCTATTGAACTTTTCCCTCACAACACCTCACGTGTTAGCTAGCTGCTAACATGGGTACTTTGCTGACACCTCACTGACCCGTGCTTGTTGCTGACGAGGGTACTGTGCTGACACCTCACTGACCTGTGCTTGATGCTGACGAGGGTATTATGCTGACACCTCACTGACCTGTGCTAGCTGCTAACATGGGCACTGTGCTGACACCTCACTGACTCTTGTTTCTCATTCCATTTCCATCTATAGTCTTTGAAACATTGAATCACAAATATTCAAGCAATTTAGAAATATATTTATCGACATCTTGTTCTCTCATCGATATTATGTTCTCTGGCAGTGATTTCACACACAAGAATGCCGGGCTTTCCAAGGGACGTACCTTTTATACTTCTCAGACGTTACTAAGAAGTCAAGCACCTTACGTAGCCTTCTCAGACAGTGCTTAGTCCAGGCATAATATGAAGCTCCTTAAAACTTGCTTGGATCCCAATCACCCTATGCAGGCTTGCGGGGCCCAGGCACCTTGTGTTGCCATCCTATACCTTGTTAGGGACCCAGACACCCATCGCAGACCTTGCTAGTGGCTTTTGTATCTTGTGTGATTGTACCAGACCTTGCTAGGCGCGTCATTCAAGACCTTTCTAGGGTTCCAATTACCTTGCATGGAACTAACAGACTTTATTAGAGGCACATGTAACTTATGTGATTACCTGTGACCTTGTTAATTAATTAAGGGCTAATGTTCCCTGTGGGAATAGGATAGACCTTGCTAAGGGTTCAAGCAATTTATGAAGCCATCAGACACCTTTTTAGGGGTAAATTTTGTATCGCATCTAAGACCTTGCTAGGAGCCCATGCAGAGGGTGATGGACTGGTGGTGAGGGTGATGGACTGGTGGTGAGGGTGATGGACTGGTGGTGAGGGTGATGGACTGGAGGTGAGCATGGACTGGTGGTGAAATTGATGCACTGGAGGTCATAGCGATAAACTGGAAAAGAGGGTGAGGAACTGGAGGTGAGGGTGATGCACTAGTGGTGAGAGTGATGTCCTGGAGGTGAGTGATGGACTGGAGGTGAGGGTAATGGACTGTTGGTGAGGATGATAGACTGGTGGTGAGCGGGTTACCTGTTGGTGACGGTGATGTAGGGGTGGTGAGAGTGAGGAACTGGAGGTGAGAGTGATGGACTGGTGGTGAGGGAGATTGACTGGTGGTGAGGGAGATGGACTGGTGGTGAGAGTGATGGACTGGTGGTGAGAGTGATGGACTGGTGGCGAGAGTGATGGACTGGTGGTGAGAGTGATGGACTGGTGGTGAGAGTGATGGACTGGTGGTGAGAGTGATGGACTGGTGGTGAGAGTGATGGACTGGTGGTGAGAGTGATGGACTGGTGGTGAGAGTGATGGACTGGTGGTGAGAGTGATGGACTGGTGGTGAGGGTGATGGACTGGAGGTGAGGGTGATGGATTGGAGGTGAGAGTCATGGACTAGTGGTGAGGGAGATGGACTGGTAGTGAGAGTGATGGACTGGTGGTGAGGGTGATGGACTGGTGGTGAGAGTGATGGACTGGAGGTGAGAGTGATGGACTGGAGGTGAGAGTGATGGACTGGAGGTGAGAGTGATGGACTGGTGGTGAGGGTGATGGACTGGTGGTGAGAGTGATGGACTGGAGGTGAGAGTGATGGACTGGAGGTGAGAGTGATGGACTGGAGGTGAGAGTGATGGACTGGAGGTGAGAGTGATGGACTGGTGGTGAGAGTGGACTGGAGGTGAGAGTCATGGACTGGGGGTGAGGGTGATGGACTGGTGGTGAGAGTGATGGACTGGAGGTGAGAGTGATGGACTGGAGGTGAGAGTGATGGACTGGTGGTGAGAGTGATGGACTGGTGGTGAGAGTGGACCAGAGGTGAGAGTCATGGACTGATGGTGAGGGTGATGGACTGGTGGTGAAGAGTGATGGACTGGTGGTGAGAGTGATGGACTGGAGGTGAGAGTGATGGACTGGAGGTGAGAGTGATGGGACTGGTGGTGAGAGTGGACTGGAGGTGAGAGTCATGGACTGGGGGTGAGGGTGAGATACTGGAGGTGAGGGTGATTGACTGCTGATGAGAGTGAAGGACTGATGGTGAGGGGGATGGACTGGCGGTGAGAGTGATGGACTGGTGGTGAGGGAGATTTACTGGTGGTGAGAGTGATGGACTGGTGATGAGAGTGATGGACTGGTTACATGGAGGTTACATGGAGGTTATTCCGGGGATCAACGCCCCCCGCGGCCCGGTCCATGACCAGGCCTCCCGATGGATCAGGGCCTGATCAACTAGGCTGTTACTGCTGGCCGCACGCAGTCCGACGTACGAGCCACAGCCCGGCTGATCCGGCACTGACTTTAGGTATCTGTCCAGCTCTCTCTTGAAGGCAGCCAGGGGTGGTGGTGAGAGTCATGGACTGGTGGTGAGAGTGATGGACAGGAGGTGAGGCTGATGGGAAGAGTGATGGACTGGAGGTGAGGGTGATTGGCTGGTGGTGAGAGTGATGGACTGGTGGTGAGAGTGATGGGCTGGTGGTGAGAGTGATGGGCTGGTGGTGGGGAGTGATGGGCTGGTGGGGGAGAGTGATGGGCTGGTAGTGAGAGTGATGGGCTGGTGGTGAGAGTGATGGGCTGGTGGTGAGAGTGATGGGCTGGTGGTGAGAGTGATGGGCTGGTGGTGAGAGTGATGGACTGGTGGTGAGAGTGAGGGGCTGGTGGTGGGGAGTGATGGGCTAGTGGTGAGAGTGATGGGCCGGTGGTGAAAAGTGATGGGCTGGTGGTGAGAGTGATGGGCTGGGTGGTGAGAGTGATGGGCTGGTGGTGAGATTGATGGGCTGGTGGTTGAGAGTGATGGGCTGGTGGTGAGAGTGATGGGCTGGTAGTGAGAGTGATGGGCTGGTGGTGTGAGAGTGATGGGCTGGTGGTGAGAGTGATGGGCTGGTGGTGAGAGTGATGGGCTGGTGGTGAGGGTGATGGGCTGGTGGTGAGAGTGATGGACTGGTGGTAAGAGTGATGGACTTGTGGTGAGAGTTATTGATGTGGGGTTTGGGTGATGGACTGATGGTGAGGGGATGGACTTGTGGTGAGTGATGGGCTGGTGGTGAGAGTGATGGAGCGGTGGTGAGGGAGATGGACTGGTGGTGAGAGTGATGGACTGGTGGTGAGAATGATGGACTGGTGGTGAGGGTGATGCACTGGAGGTGAGAGTGATAGACTTGTGGTGAAGGTGCTGGACTGGTGATGAGAGTGATGGACTAGAGGTGAGGCTGATGTTCTGGTGGTGAGAATGATGGACTGGAGGTGAAGGTGATGGACTGGTGGTGAGGGATACGGAATGGTTGTGAGAGTGATGGGCAGGAGGTGAGGCTGATGGGGAGGGTGGTGGACTGGTGGTGAGAATGATGGACTGATGGTGAGGATGATGGGCTGATGGTGAGGGGGATGGACTTGTGATGAAAGTGATGGACTAGTGGTGACACTGAGGGGACTGGTGGTGACTCGGATGGACTGGTTTTTGAAAGTGATGGACTGGTGGTGAGAGTGATGGACTAGTGGTGACACTGATGGACTGGTGGTGAGGGTGATGAACTGGTGGTGAGGGTGATGGACTGGTGGTGAAGGAGATGGGCTTGTTGTGAAAGTGATGGACAGGAGGTGTGGCTGATGGGGAGAGTGATGGACTGGTGGTGAGAATGATGGACTGGTGGTGAGGGTGATGGGCTGATGGTGAGGGGGATGGACTTGTGATGAAAGTGATGGACTAGTGGTGACACTGATGGACTGGTGGTGACTCGGATGGACTGGTTATGAAAGTGATGGACTGGTGGTGAGAGTGATGGGCTGGTGGTGTGGGCGATGAACTGGTGGTGAGGGTGATGGACTGGTGGTGAGGGTGATGGACTGGTGGTGAGGGTGATGAACTGGTGGTGAGGGTGATGGACTGGTGGTGAGGGTGATGGACTGGTGGTGAGGATGATGGACTGGTGGTGAGGGTGATTGTCTCGTGCTGAGGGCGATTGTCTCGTGCTGAGGGTGATGGACTGGTGGTGAGGGTGATGGACTGGTGGTGTTGGACTAGTGGGGAGGATGAAGGACTGTTTTTCCAGAAGTCAGTCTGTGTCCTCTCAGATGAACTCCCTTCCACACATCCCTTGCTGGTGATTGTGTTGTGGTGAGGGTGGAGGCCTGGTGGTGAGGGTGATGGAGTGGTGGTGAGGGTGATGGAGTGATGGTAAGGGTGATGGACTGGTGGGGAGGGTGAAGGACTGTGTTTCCAGAAGTCCATCTGTGTCTCCTCAGATGAACTCCCTTCCTCACTTCCCTTGCTGGTGATGGACTGGTGGTGAGGGTGATGGACTGGTGGTGATTGTGATGGATTGGTGGTGAGGGCGATGGACTAGTTGTGGTGGTAATGAACTAGTGATGAGGGTGAATGACTGGTGGTGAGGGTGATGGACTGGTGGTGAGGGTGATGGATTAATGGTGAGGGTGATGGACTGGTGGTGAGGGTGATGGACTAGTGGTGAGGGTGATGGACTGGTGGTGAGGGTGATGGACTGGTGGTGAGGGTGATGGACTAGTGGTGTGGTTGGTGGTGGTGTTGGTTGTTTTGTGTGTGTGTGTGTGTGTGTGTGTGTGTGTGTGTGTGTGGTGTGTGTGTGTGTGTGTGTGTGTGTGTGTGTGTGTGTGTGTGTGTGTATGTGTGTGTGTGTGTGTGTGTGTGTTTGCTTCCCCTAGTTCCATGTCTCCAGAAGTTCATCTGCGGGCCCTCAGATGAACTTCTTCTTTACTTCCCCTGGTTCAGCACTTGTTGGCCCCTCCCAAGTGACCTTGCTGGATGGGAACTTGGTCTTATTTAGCTGGTCTCCTGTAGAGACTGTCCAGGTGGGTGGAATTACAGGAGGGAACACACAGACATCTGCGTCCTGTGATTACATCCACCAAGACAGCCTGTAACAGTACACCAGCCAGACGAGACTAAGTTGCCACCCATCTCGGCCACCAATGTGAGATTATTTATTAAAAATCTCGGACTTCTGTTTATGTTTCATAACGTGTTTATGTTAATTTTTCTTGTTTTTATTTAATTAAATATATAAGTATTGTAATTCGTCTATACGTCTACAAATTAGCATGCATGTATACTCTCAGATATTTATGTACCTCCTCACATTAACTCTTCACACACAGACAAACCCATGCGCTCACACATTCATTACACTCTAGCATGTATGCAAATTCAAATTCCCATACATATGTACTGTATTTCATATTTATATTCGTGACAAATGTACATGTTGGGCAGATGATTCAAACTGTCCACTCTTATGTAGCTCTTACGTGTTGCTGCATAAACGTTTTATAGAAAACTTAATTTATAAAAATCACTCGATAATAAAAATATGTGGCGTTCTTGTTAATGCAACCTGGCCAGGACGCCTCTTTGTTAATGTCTCCCATACTGCTTTATGTTTATTTCTGTTGTCTGATCTGGGAAACTGAAGCAAGATCACCAGAATTCATAAATCAGATGAACATACTTTTCGACATTTAACACTATGAACGGTGTGATACACTATGTTGTGTTTAATGTAGCATCATTCTAAGTAGATTGCAGTTTACATTACCTATAACAGTCAATTTAACCACTTACTTCTATCATTACAGCCTTACGAAGGTGTAAGATTGTTATGATCCATCCTAACACAAACTATAATCATTTTGAGATATCGGTCTATTGTTAGTGAATTCGGGGATCCTTGCTTTAGTTTCCCAGACCAGGCCACAGAAATCAACATTGATACTGTTACATTCAATTACGTTCACACATACCAGTACATAAAACTGCAGGGGAGACATTAACATTTTGAGATATCAGTCTATTGTTAGTGAAGCTGAGCAGAAGACATTGCCAGAGTATCTGAGGTGTGGCAGCAACTCCACCACCAAGATCTTACCTCGGATAATTATTATAATAAAATTACAAAGCACTGTCAATAATTATGATAAGAATACAGAGTATCTTCAATAATTATGATCAGAATGCAAAGTGTTATCAATAATGATGATAAAAGAAATACAAGGTATCATAAATAGTTATGATAACAAAAAGAACCATCAATAATCATTAGGATATATTTTTACGTTATATCGATATTTTTACATGACGAGGAATGTCTGTGAAGATGTTCCTCCTGGTAAGATTTATGATGCATTTCATATTATTATGGTTAAACACATAAATATATGCGATATGTAACACCTTCACATTCGCTATCTCGTATAATATAAAAATCATTATATATATATATATATATATATATATATATAATATATAATATTATATATATATATATATATATATATATATATATATATATATATATATATATATAAATATATATATATATATTTATAATACTAACACTGGCATGTGAAGCAAGTTCATACCTAAATTTGAATAATTTTTAAAGCGATCTTCCCCATTTTTTTGTTCATATGTTTGTAGAGTATCCTTGTGCCACACGATGCACTTCGATGACGGTGATGCGTTGATGGTGATGGAAAGTGGCGGATAGGTTGTGAGGCATTGGTGATGGTGATGATGGATAATTATGGGGGTGAACTTGCGGTGAGGGTGATGGATTGATGGTGAGGGTAATGGACTGGTGGTGAGGGTGATGGATTGGTTGTGAGGGTGATGGACTGGTGGTGAGGGTGATGGACTGGTGGTGAGAGGTAAGGACTGGTGGTGAGGGTGATGGACTGGTGGTGAGGGTGATGGACTGGCGGTGACGGTGATAGACTGGTTGTGAGGGTGATGGACTTGTGGTGTGGGTGATCGATTGGTTGTGAGGGTGATGGACTAGTAGGGAGGGTGATGGACTTGTGGGAAGGGTGAAGGACTGTGTTTCCAGAAGTCCATCTGTGTCCCCTCAGATGAACTCCCTTCCACACTTCCCTTGCTGGTGATGGACTGGTGGTGACGGTGATGGACTGGTGGTGAGGGTGATGGTCTGGTGGTGAGGGTGATGGACTGGTGGTGACGGTGATGGACTGGTGGTGAGGGTGATGGTCTGGTGGTGAGGGTGATAGACTGGTGGTGACTGTGATGGACTGGTGGTGAGGGTGATGGTCTGGTGGTGAAAGTGATGGACTGGTGGGGAGGGTGAAGGACTGTGTTTCCAGAAGTCCATCGGTGTCCCCTAAGATGAACTCCCTTCCACACTTCCCTTCCTGGCGATGGACTGGTGGTGAGGGTGATGGACTGATGGTGAGTGTGATGGACTGATGGTGAGTGTGATGCACTGGTGGTGAGGGTGATGGTCTGGTGGTAAGGGTGATGGACTGGCGGTGACGTTGATGGACTGGTTGTGAGGGTGATGGACTTGTGGTGTGGGTGATGGGATGGTTGTGATGGTGATGGACTAGTACGGAGGGTGATGGACTTGTGGGAAGGGTAAAGGACTGTGTTTCCAGAAGTCCATCTGTGTCCCCTCAGATGAACTCCCTTCCACACTTCCCTTGCTGGTGATGGACTGGTGGTGAGGGTGATGGACTGGTGGTGAGGGTGATGGTCTGGTGGTGAGGGTGATGGACTGGTGGGGAGGGTGAAAGACTGTGTTTCCAGAAGTCCATCTGTGTCCCCTCAGATGAACTCCCTTCCAAACTTCCCTTCCTGGCGATGGACTGGTGGTGAGGGATTGGTTTTGAGGGTGATGGACTGGTGGTGAGGGTGATGGACCTTTGGTGAGGGTGATGGACTGGTGGTGAGGGTGATGGACTGGTTTTGATGGTGGACTAGTGCTGAGGGTGATGGACTGGTGGTGAGGGTGATGGACTGTGTTTCCAGAAGTCCATCTGTGTCCCCTCAGATGAACTTCCTTCCTCACTTCCCTTGCTGGAGATAGTGTTGTGGTGAGGGGGAAGGACTGATGGTGAGGGTGATGGACTGGTGGTGAGGATGATGGGCTGGTGGTGAGGGGTAAGGACTGGTGGTGAGGGGGATGGACCGGTGGTGAGGATGATGGACTGGTGGTGAGGGGTAAGGACTGGTGGTGAGGGGTAAGGACTGGTGGTGAGGGTGAAGGACTGGAGGTGAGGGTGATGGACTGGTGGTGACGATGTACTTGTGGTGTGGGTGATGGATTGGTTGTGAGAGTGACGGACTAGTAGGTAGGATCAGGGACTATACTTCCAGAAGTCCATCTGTGTCCCCTCAGATGAACTCCCTTCCACACTTCCCTTGCTGGTGATGGACTGGTGCTGATAGTGATGGACTGGTGGTGAGGGGTGATGGACTGGTGGTGAGGGTGATGGACTGGCAGTGAAGGTGATGGACTTGTGGTGTGGGTGATGGATTGGTTGTGCGGGTGATGGACTAGTAGGGAGGGTGATGGACTTGTGGGAAGGGTGAAGGACTGCGTTTCCAGAAGTCCATCTGTGTCCCCTCAGATGAACTTCCTTCCTCACTTCCCTTGCTGGAGATAGTGTTGTGGTGAGGGGGAAGGACTGGTGGTGAGGGTGATGGACTGGTGGTGAGGATGATGGGCTGGTGGTGAGGGTAAGGACTGGTGGGGGAGGGGTGGT
>NW_026471926.1:0-11211 GCF_026875155.1 Cherax quadricarinatus | reverse complement strand
ATTCAAAAATGACAGATTGATTATACACAAAACATGCGCTTTTGACAATGTACATGCAGTTGGCTTTGTTGATTGTGTTCGTAAAAGTTACAAGTGGTACATGAAACTTTTCTTCCATCTCATGGACACTTCAATGCTCAATGCATATACTAATATGTACCAAATGAAGACTGGCAACAGACCACCGTATGGTGAATTTTGTTTGTCTGTTGTCAGACAACTCATAATGAAGTACCAGGTAACAACACCTGCTATACAACAAGGTCCTTGAACTCCTCAGGATATACCCAAGCGTTTGAGGAGAGAAGGTGATCATTTCATAATACAGCTTCCTTCAACTCAGAAGAAATTTGCTCAGAAGAGATGCATCGTCTGTGCACAAACAAAATGACAGCAACAAAGATGCAAAGACACTCGGTTTATGTGTGAGGAATGTAAGGTGCCTCTGTGCATGGTGCCTTGTTTCAAGGAGTTCCACAAGCTCCAGCAGTTCTAAAACCATGTCCAGTGATTGTAAATATGTAAATATATGATAGAACATTAGTATTATACAAGATTTGTGCATGTTTATTGTAATAAACAACAGTGGTAAACAATAATATGATAATAACTTTAGTGTGATTATTGTGTTCAATACAGTGAGTTTATATATATACATTATATGTAGTATTGGTCTCTCAGGCCCCAAATGTTAGTAGGAAAAGAAAAAAATTAGAAAGGAAAAGAAAAAACTACAAAAAACGGTAAACAAAGTAATGTGCGTATGTGGAAATCGTCGATGTTGCCACCACCACGTCATTGGGGGTAAACTTCTCGGCACTGTATCTCGGTAAGTACTGATCAGAAATTTTTTTTTTTGTCTTATTACCTCACAAAAATGTACTCTTTAATTCTATAAGAAATTTTTTTTTTTTTTTTTTTTTTCAAAATTTCTTGGAGACTGGAGCACCACTTCAGATTTTGGCCTTGGACCCTGAAGGGGTTAAGGTCTACTGTTATTTGGTGAGATAATTTATTACTAAATAAAATGTATTGTATTATTTTAGTTTTAGCTGGAATTTATTTAAAAAATCCACATACAGTATGAATTTTCTTAAGCTCTTAATTATGCTTGATTTAGCATGTTGGTTGTCTTGACTCAAGACAATACTGTCACATTGGTTGGCATTAATTAACCCCTTCAGGGTCCAAGGCCCAAATCTGAAGTGTGTCCCAGTGTCCAAGAATTTTCAAAAAAAAATTTGTTATTTTTTCTTATGAAATGGTAGAGAATCTTTTTGTGAAGGTAATAAAACAAAAAGTACGAAATTTGATGAAAATTGACGAAATTATGCTCTCACGAATTATTTGATGTGTCACGCTATTTACGAAACGGCGATTTTAGCCGACTTTGACCCCAGTTTAGGCCAATTACATTATTCCAGCCAACAATTCTTAGCTATTTCACTAGTATTACTTCATTCTATCGATTGAGCACAAGAAATCCCATCCAACTGTTTCAACTACAATTAAAAGTGTCAGAAATTGTTAATTTGGCCAATTTAACACAAGTTCATAATATTTTCCAATTTCAAAATACGGTCCAGAATAAACCTGGAGGTATTCCTGGAACTAAACAACATTTCCTCTGTTTAAACACATTAGTTATGTTTGGAGGCTTTACATAAATTCCATTTTGATTTTTTATTTGCATAATGAATTTTTTTTTCAACACAAAAAATAGAAGATTTACTGTTATGCAATACTGTAATAATTTTATAAATATTATCACCCACATTTGTGAATAATATTAACCCACCAGCTGGCGTGTATTAGACGTTTGAGGTCGTTTGTTACTCTTGAACTCGGCAAAAATTTAACATTTCTGCACTTTGAGCTCATTTTCAAGTCATTTCCAGTGCTATAACCAATCAAAATCATCCTCTATTCTGTAATAAAGTCTTTCCATTCTATCAAATGAGACCAAGAATCGCAAATATAACTATAAAAACACACATGAAAAAACACGCAAAGTCCGCTGTTTTAATAAAAAAAATCATGATTTTCATTTTTTTTCCTCTCATTATACACAGTGTGCGCAGGATCTGTTTTATGTGGTGCACACATACCACTAGATGTATTCTCTCATATCTAGGCCCAAATGTACCACTCACATTTATCAGAGTGAGCTGAGCTCATGACGTAGATCTACGGTTGGACCCTGAACGTAAAGCCGTAGATCTACGGACGGACCCTGAAAGGTTACGGTAATATATATGGAAGAAAAGGGAGCAGGTTCAAGTATATTACCATGCTAGAACACAAATGTATAGAAGTACATCAAGGAATTATAACTAACGGTTATACTGTATACATATGGTATCTTTTACATAAACTGAATGAGACTTTAGGGTATTACCTCTCTATTCATGAATAAACAAAGGTTGCACATGGCTGTTTTTAGCAAGTGTTTCTAGTGCCTCTTCGAAATTATATAGCTTAAAAACAATTAAAAATATGAGAAAATTTATTAAATGGAAGATGTTAAAATATATATATTAAATGAAAAAGGTTAGAGAAACTGCTTAAAACCAGAAAAAGTCCAGCGAAAAGTAAATAAGACACATAGCAGTATAGGACAATTATTAAAAACAGACATTTCATTACCAGGGACTTTGTCAAATCGTCTGGACTGACAAAACATCATTAAAAATGTACTAATACCATACAGCGGAACCTCTACTTCCGAGCGCAGCCAAGTCGAGTTTTTTCCAGAAATACAAGCAATCGATGGTCGATTTGGTGCTTTCCCAACATACGTGAACAAAATTTCCATAAGTGAGCAGATACCCAAGGCAGGTTCCTTGACGGCGGTGCGAGAGGCTCTAGGTCTTGATCTAAGAACTGTATCTCATTTGTTTGTGGACTATACTTAGGACACATTGGCAATGTATGATGGAAAATGCTTTCTTAACTCTTTCAAGGTTTTCAGTCCGTAACTAGGACGGCTAACGCCCCAGGGGTTTTTGACGTCCTAGTACGCCTAAATTCTAGCGCACCCCCTCAAATCTAGTGGGAGAGAAAGCTGGTAGGCCTACATAGAAAGATATGGGTCTATGTAATTAAGTGTGCGCAGTATAAAAAAAAATCCTGCAAGCACACAGTGCGTAATTGAGAAAAAAAACTTTGACCGTGTTTTTAGAATTAAAACAGCGACTTTGCACGTATTTTCCCCCCCCCCCCATATGTTATTTATGGTTGTATTCTAATGTTTTCCTGGTCCTCATTTTATAGAATGGAAGACATATTACAGAAACTGAGATGATTTTGACTGGTTTTAACATGAAAAGTACCTTGAAATTGCACTCAAAGTAGCAGAAATGTTTCGATTTTTTACCAAAGGTCAAAGTAAACAAATCATGCCATAGCGTACAAGACACGTCACTGGTGAGTCTTATATTCTTTCAAAAGTGCGCTGATATTATTTATACCATTTCTACACTAATGCAGTAGTCTGCATAACAGTAAATCTTCTATTTTTTTGTAAGAATAAAAATTCAAAGTGGAAAGCCAAAGAAATATAAGAGGGGCCTGGGGATGTGACTAACGAACAAAGAACTTGTTATTTTAGTGCCAGGAATGTCTTTCTTGTTATTTCTGGACCCTATTTGGAAATTGAATCTTTTGAAATTTGTGTGAAATTGGCAAAATTGTCTAAATTCTGACCACTTTATTGGATAGTTGAAATCGTAAATGGGTGGAATCACTACGACAAGGTCCTAAATGCACTAGAAGACAAAAAGAATGCAGATGTAATATATACAGACTTTGCAAAACCTTCACAAGTGTGACCATGGCGTAATAGCGCACAAAATGCCGCCTAAAGGAATAACAGGAAAGGCGGTCGAAATCTATAATTTCCTCACTAACAGAACACAGAGAGTAAGTCGCAACAGAGTAAAGGCCGAGGCAGCTAACGTGAAAACTCTGTTCCACAAGGCACGTACTAGCTCCCCACTTGTTCTCATGCCTCATATCCACATAGACAAGGATGTCAGCCACAGAACCGTGTCTTCTTTGCAGATGAACACCCGAATCTGCATGAAGTTCTTCCCATTGCAGACACTGCAAGGCTCCAGGCGGACAATCAACCAAATCTTTCAGTGGCTGCAGAAAACAATATGAAGTTTCACGATGAGAAAATTTCAATTATCAGAATGTAAACATGAGGAAATTAAATCTTCATCAGAGTACAAAACAATTCGGCCACGAAATAGAGCGAAACACCAACGTCAAAGACCTGGGAGTGATTATGTCGGAGATCTCACACTTTCAAGGACCATAACATGTTTCAAATCGCACTGCTAAAAAATGACAGGATGGAATAATGAGAACCTTCAAAACTAGGGAGGCCAAGCCATGATGACACTCCTTCGGTCACTTGTTCCTATCTTGCTGGAACATGCCTGCAATCAACTGCAACTTTCAAGGCATGTGAAATTGCCGAGCCTAGAAAATGTACAGAGAACTTTCACCGGCGCGCATAATAACGGAGATAAAACCCCTCAATTACTGGGAGCGCCTTGAGGATTACTAAACTGTATTCCCTAGGCACGCAGAGGGAAGATACATGAATATATACACCCTGGAAAATCCTAGAGGGACTAGTACCGAACATTGCACCCGAAAATCAACTCACTACTACGAAAAGCAAAAGACTTGTGCAACGATGCACCATCCCCCCAATGAAAGCAGGGTGTCACCTAGCACGTTAAGAGAGACCATACAATAAGTTCCAGGGGCCCGAGTCTGTTCAACTGCCTCCCAGCACACATAAGGGGGATTACCAACAGACCCTGGCAGATCTACAAGCTGCACTGGACCAAGCACCTAAAGTCAGTTCCTGATCAGCCGGGCTGTGGCTCGTACGTCTGGTTTTGGCGTGCAGCCAGCAGCAACAGCCTGGTTGATCAGGGCGCAGACACCAGGAGGCTCCCTGGTCACAGACCGGGCCGCGGGGGCGTTGACCCCCGAAACTCTCTCCAGGTAAACTCCAGGTAAATAGAAAAAAGTGGAGTTCTTAGTGAAATATCATGATTTATGTTGACTCGTACAATGGAATGGGCTTGATAATAGGACTCAACATCGCCGATGCGTAAACATCGTCGAGACCCCGCTAACTTCGCAAGAGCATAATTCCATAAAGTTTTCCATCCAAATTCATACTTTTGGTGTCCATTATGAGCGAAAAAGATTCTCTTTCTTTTCATAAGAAAAAATAATTTTTTTTATTTTAAATTTGGGGACCCTGAGAACAAGTCTCGTAGAGGGCCTGGGACCCTGAACGGATAATGAACACCAAAAATGAAAGAAATCTAAGCGTAAATAAAGGAGTTCCACTTCCAGCAATTTAGCCACCCCCTTAGCTGGTATTTTCGTTGGTTGATTAATGCTGCATTCCTCGTTTTTGGTCTCATTGATAGAATGGAAGATATATTACAGAAATAGATATGATTTTGATTGCTTTCACAATGAAAAGTACCTTGAAATTGAGCTCAACGTAGGAGAAATGTTTGATTGTTTTGGCTATGTTCAAGAGTAAACAAATGACGTCATTGCCCATTCCAATATGCAGTCATGAATGGGTTGACATTATTATACAATTTATTGCAATAAGGCATAACAGTAAATCTTATATTTTTTGTGTGATAAAAATTAAAAATTATTTACATTGTAATAATAATAATAATAATAATATAATATGCATAATAATAATATGTATAATAATAATAATATATAATACAATAATAATACAGTGGAACCTCAAAAATCGAACTTAATCCGTTTCAGGAGCTAGTTCTAAATTCGAAAAGTCTGAAATTCAAAGCAATATTTCCCATAAGAAATAATGGAAATACAATTAATCTGTTCCAGAAACCCAAAAATATTCACAAAAAAAAATACATTTTATAGAGATTATTACAGTTTTACATACACACAACAAATGCTATAGTCTTTAATTATGTATAGCAATATAAAATAACATTTTACTTACCTTATTGAAGATTGGTGATGGCATCTGGAAGATAGGGAGGAGAGAGGGAGTTGGAGTTAGTGTTTGGAAGGAGAATCCCCTCTGTGAGGACTTCCGGTATCAAAGCCCTCTCTGGGGTTGCTTCCCTTCTCTGTATTGTAATGCCACTAGGACCAGCTTGAGTCATTGGACCCCAGTCTCACAAATTAACTATCTACAGTCGTCTGTTTCTGTCTCACAAAATAACTATCACAGTCGTCTGTTTGTCTCACAAATAACTGTCCACAGTCGTCTGTTTCTGTCTCACAAATAACTGTCCACAGTCATCTGTTTCTGTCTCACAAATAACTGTCCACAGTCCTCTGTACATCCTGGCAAGCTCAACAAGTCTCACTCCAATCTCATACTTCTGTATTATTTCCTTCTTCACATCTATGGTGTTTCTCACTTTCTTTACCACAGGGGTACCACTAGCAAGTTTCTTTGGGCCCATGGCAGCTTATTTTCACAGTCCCACAAGCACTAAACACAACAAATAATCGTAAAATGTGTGAATGAGAGCGCAGGTTAGTGTTCACTCAAGCATAAACAAAGCTAGACTGCTCATGGCGCCTGCGCGGGGACGCGGACAGAGCGGGCCAGCGGACAGGTCCCATACCTGGCGGTCCGAAATTAGAGGCGCGTTCGATGATTGGGACACAGTTTGTCTGAAAAAATGGTCTTATTTCCGAAACATTCGATATTTGATACGTTCGATTTTTGAGATTCCACTGTACGTAATAATAATAATAATATAATACGTATAATAATAATAATACATATATAATAATAATGTGCTACATAATAATAATTATAATAATGGACGGCTCCAAATGCTGTCACTAGATGGAAGTGTTTCCCACAACAAAGAGGGGGCAGTTGTGGCCGCCTCCACCTGTTACATAATGACATTTTATTCATTCTATAGTATATATCAGGTTTCTGTGTTATTTATATTATTTATTATTTCATATTAGATGAACTGTGATAGATAAATAAGCCGTTAGAGTTGATGATAGTAAAATATCCAAGGAGTATTTTGTCCTGTTTCCAGACAAACTCTTGTTGGCCGCCGCCGCCGCCACATATATAATGACATTTTATTCATTCTAGAGTATATATCAGGTTTCTATGTTATTTATATTGTTTGTTATGCCATATTAGATGAACTGTGATAGATAAAAAGCTGTATAGTGATATTAGTGAAATTGTTTCAAGAATATTTTGTTTCGCCTTCAAGGACCATAACATTTATCAAACGCATCTGCTAGAAAAATGACAGGTTGGGTAAAGAGAAACTCAAATAGGGAAGAAGCCCTGATGACACTCCTTTTAGGTCACTTGTTTATCTAGGTGGAATATTGCTGCACACTAAAGACCTTTTAAGGAGGGAAAATTTCTGACTAGAAAATGTCAGAGAACCCTTTACGGCGTGGGGATAAAAGAGATAAAAAAAACCTCAATTACGGGAGGCTTGAATTCCCGAACTGTATCCTGGAATGCAGGGGGAGAATACTTTTTATAACACCTGGAAAAACCAAAAGGGACTGTACCCAAACTTGCACACGAAAACACTCCACGAAACAAAGATCGGCAGACATGAAACATCCCCCCAATGACTCAAGAAACGAATGACACGATTGCAAAAAAAACCATCCCCCGGGCCCGGGATTAAACCCCGCGGTCATAGAGTTCAAAAACCCCAGCCCGTCGCGTTACCACTAGACCAGTACCACAATAAGATTACCCCAACTGGATATTTCTAACCCATGGGAAAGTTAGCACAGGCCCCTCTTGACCAAAATGCAAGTTTTTAAGACGAATTCCAGTAGCGTGGCCACGTACTGGAATTCTTTGTAAAAATTGTTTGGGGTCACAGGGGTGCTGTGCTAATTTCCTAGGGTGTAGAAATATCCTATTGGATGAATTTATTTGGCAGCTGGTTGGGGCTAAGCGAGGGGGTGGATTTTTGAACTCTATGACCGGGGGTTAATCCAGGGGGGGTATGGTTTATTGCAATCGTGTTTTTACGATTTCTTGAGTCTTTTTTACGGGAGTGAAGGGACTTGAGTGAGTTCGTCACGGCCCTGCTAGCTGGAGATTCGCTGTAAAAAATTGCATTTGTGGTCACGGGTGCCCGTGCAACTTTCCTATGGTGAGAAATATACTAGTTGGATGAATCTTTTTTGGCTAGCTGGGCTAGTGGCTAACGGACGGGCTGGATTTTTAGCTCTTAACGGGGTTCCCAAACCCCCGGCCCGGGGGGATGGTTTATCCCCCCAATGAAAAGCAGGGGTGTCACAGCCTTAAAACAATACAATAAGGTCAGGGGGGCCCCAAAACTGTTCAATGGGCCCCCCCAGATACATAAGGGGTTTCCAAAGACCCCCGGGTGTCTTCAAG
Source organism: Cherax quadricarinatus (assembly GCF_026875155.1). Classification (NCBI taxonomy): domain Eukaryota; kingdom Metazoa; phylum Arthropoda; class Malacostraca; order Decapoda; family Parastacidae; genus Cherax; species Cherax quadricarinatus. Next base: position 2,756 of record NW_026471926.1, on the reverse strand, counting down.
CAGGAAATGGACAAACACCAAAGTCGGGACCCGACGCCGGGCTATGGTCGTACGTTGGATTGCGTGCAGCCAGCGTAACAGCCTGGTTTTATCGGTCTGTCCCCCAGGAGGCCTTTTCAAGACCCCCCGGGGGGGGCGTTGACCCGGAAAAATTCTCCAGGTAAACTCCTGTCTCCAGAAACAAACTCTCGTTCACCGCAGACACTGCCCCAAAAACTACTGAATTTAAAATTTTTTTATTGTAGAGTAGAATCGGTTTTATTTATTTATATTGTTTTTTATGTCCATTAGATAAGTGAGATAGATAAATAACGTAGAGTTATATTAGGAAATTATTTAAGAAAAGAATTCCCCTGGAAAAGATTTTTTGCATTTATTAAGTTAATGAGGAAAATTTGACTCTGCAAACAAGCAATTCCCTTGTGAGCAAGGTTATGGAATGGATTAAAAATCGCAAAGTAGAAAATTCCCTTATTGTCATTTCAATCCTTTCTGTAACCAAAAGAGTGAGTAAATTTTAAGGGATAAGATAAATACAAGAGTTTGTTAAAAAAGAAAGGGAAGTAAATTTTAAATTTAACTTTTATAAAATGTTATACATTTAGCCCATCAATTACCAGGGGGTTCCTTTACCACCTTTTCTTCAATTACCTGTTGCAAAATTCCCACCCATTTTTTCGACTAAAAATTTCTTAAAATTCAACTAAAATGGTTCCATTTTTTGGGGGGGGGTTTGGGGGGGGGTTTGGGGACTGCCGGTTTAACTGGACTGCGGGAAAAATTTTTTTCCTCCGTTTTAGTGGGTTCCTGAGCCCGGGTTTCCTGTGGGGGCGGCCACTGTTTTGCAGGGGGGGCCCAGATTCCCTCCCTGCCCCCTGTCACAGTGCTCCTATATGTGTTTTGTACAATTTCCCTCCCTTTTCCCAAAAAACGACCCCCAAATAGACCAAAATTCAAAACATTATGAACCAAAAAAGCTTCTACTCCCCTTTTAAAAAACCCCCCGCAACAGGAAATTTTGAGCAAGTGCCCCCTTTGTTACTTGACCCCAAAACTGGGCCAAATACTATACTCCCCCTAAAATCTGGGGGTAATCACAGGCAAAAACTACAGAACCAAAACCTTACCTTAAAAATAGCAACTTATGTAAATTTCCTTTAAGGGCACCGTAAATCCATTTCAACTTCAAAAGGGACATATTCATTAAATTATTTCCCATTAACCCCTTTGGGCTGTTGCAAACCCCCCAAAATTTTGTGGGCTCCCTGGTGTCGCAAAATAGTTGAAAAAAAAAAAATTCTTATGAAATGATAGAGAATCTTTTCCTGGTGGTATGACACCAAAAGTACGAAATTTGATGGAAATCTTACGGAATTTAAACATTCTCGTGAAGTAAGCGGCCTCGGCGATTTTTACGAATTGGCGATTTTCCCCCACTTTGAGCCCAATTTTCGGCTAATTCCATTGTTCCAGTCGACCAAACTCATAGCTATTTATTTAGAATTCCATTTGTTCTATTGATTGAGTACGAGAAACTGCCATTTACTGATTTCAACTACCTGATAAAGTGGTCAGAATTGGGGCAATTGGTCAATTTCACACAAAATTAAAAAAATGCCAATTTTAAAATAGGGTCACAAATGAACAATGCAGACTTTCCCTGGCTCTAAAACAACTTTTTTCTGGGTCTGCACCTTGACTGCAACTTGAATTCAACACCCATATCCAACACACTACCCCTCCCTCACCTATGCTATTTGTGCCTGGGGGATCCACAATGGCTAATCACCTAAAGCTAATAATATTAATTATCCAACAAAAAGCTGCAGTGCGAATGATCACACATTTTACTGCTAGACAACAATGCCCCTACTCTTCAAAGACCTAAACCTACTCAAATATACAAAACAGTCACTCATGCTGTTGCAACCTACATTTACAGAAAAATAAATTCTAAGATCAATCCTGACCTGAAGTGCTTTCTTAATAGTTGTAACAGGACCCATAGGCACAAAAATCTCTATGAAATTCCCCCTGTCTGCCTAAATCTCTTCAAAAATTTAATGTACATAAAAGGGCCCAAAAATCTGGAACTCTGCCAGAAATCTCCAGAAGCACTGACTCAGACAGCCTTTTCAAAACAATCGTTAAAAAACACTTTATCTCCCTAGCCTATCCCAGCCCCACCTAAATATGTAAAAAAATATACATTCATATTTTATTTCATATCATATAGTTTATTGGACATGGTACATAGTTGTACAAGGAATTATTTGTAGTTGGGTTTTACATACCAAAAGACCCTTGTATGCAAGCATTATGGGCACGCTTTAAATTAACTTAAGATTAATAAGCAATGAAAGGTTCAGCGGTAAAAATTACCATAAACAATTTACAATATGAAGTTTTTTTTTTTTTTTTCAACAAACCGGCTGTATCCACCAAGGCAGGGTGACGCAAAAAGAAAAATGAAGTTTCTCTTTTAAATTTAGTAATATATACAGGAGAAGGGGTTATAGCCTCTTGCTCCCGGCATTTTAGTCGCCTCTTACGACACGCATGGGTTTTTCAGAGGAAGAATTCTGTTCCACTTCCCCATGGAGATAAGAGGAAATAAACAAGAACAAGAACTAGCAAGAAAATAAAAAAAACCCAGAGGAGATGATTTTGATTGCTTGTACATGTTTTTGTAGTGTGCCTAAGTGTAAGTAAAGTAGAAGTGTACCCGAAAACTTTCTGTTTATGAGACAGAAAAA
>NW_026471925.1:0-11472 GCF_026875155.1 Cherax quadricarinatus | reverse complement strand
TGTTTTAAATTACATAAATGTAAAAGGAAAAACTTTTTTTTTTTCCTTTTTGGGCCACCCCCCTTTGGGGGTACGGCCGGTGTGTTGAAGAAATATATTTATTTTATATATATTTGTCATGCCAAAATAGATAAACTTGCGTTTTTGGGGTTTAAAAATAGCGACCTCTTCTTGCCGAAAAAGGAAAAACATGATACATTTTGCTGTGGTTTACCTTGCCCATGTTATTGGGTGGAACGGATGGGGGCGAGTCTGGCCTTGTGGAACAAAGGCTCGTCGCTATGGCTGTTTCCGATTTTTTTTGTTTCCACTCACATTGGGTTTTCGAGATCCTTTTCCCCCACTTTGCCAGTTATCCCTTTTTAGCAGTTTTTTGTGTGTTTTTTACCCATGATCGATTTGCAAGGGCGTTTGCGAAATTTGTGTACACTACTTCTTCATTTTGATTTTTTTTTCCAATGCCCCAAGACCATATATAGTGGTCCATTTGCCTGGGAATCCATGTATTTTGCAATTCTGCTTCTTAGAACTTTTTTCAAATTTTTTTGGATGTGGGAAGTTAGGCTGTTGTCTATGTTCTTAGTATTGTTTTGCTGCCGCCTTCTGGGGGGCTTTTTTCTCACCTGTGTTACGTCCTTCTCCATAGCATATTAGGCCCCAAGGGGGGTTTTTTTTTCAGTTTTTTTGGGCGAGAGGAAATACCAGTGTTCTAAGTTACATAAATTTACCAGTGGGAAAAACGATGGCAGGTAAATTGGCTTCGGGAAAAAAACACAAATGACGATGGGGTGTAGGCACCAGAGGTATTGTGGAGCAGGGGTAAGAATGAGTGGGTAGTGTTTTTTACTGGGGACCAATGTTTTTTGGGGGTAAAAATTGACCCCAAACTGACATAAGAATCACATTGAAAACCCTTTGCAAACAAAGATGCCAAAAAATTTCACAGCACTCAACGTATTTCGCACGTGTTCAGTTTGAAGTTACAAGGTTCTTACGAGACCAAAGCTGCTCCACTTTGAGTTGCTCCTTTTTTGGATTGCCAAACCCCCCAAATCTCATCTGTGACAGAACCGACAAGACGGTCATTTCTCCTTGTATAAATCTGCTTTTCCCAGCAGGCTTCAAATGTAAGGTGTATGCAGTCTTACTGGTATATTACAGGCCAATTTGTCAAGTTAAAAACCCTCGGCTTTTTTTCCGAGGACAGCGAGAAGTGAGCTTCAAACAATATGACGGACAGCAAACAGAAACTATGTCACTATGGCTGTACGTTTTTCAGAATCTTACTTCAACTGAAATTATTTTTTATTGTCGATGACGGGGTCTCGAACTTGTTGTCTGCTAATGACATAAACCCCGAAGTGAAGTCAGTGACCAAATGAAATCTTGGCCCACAGATGGTTCCAACTTCATCCTGTTCATTTTTTGTTATCTATAATAATAAAAGTTTTTCAAATGAGTGATTTGGGTAACAGATGTTGTTTAATAAAGTTTAGAACCCGTAATCCAACCTTGTAAAATCTGTAAAAATGACAGAGAGAGAGAGAGAGAGAGAGAGGGGAGAGAGACAGACAGACAGACAGACAGACGACAGCAGACAGACAGGACAGACAGAAAGAAGAAGAAGACAGACGGGACAAACGAGAGAGAAAGAGCACTCAATTACAAAATGAGTGCTTGGTTCGATTCTCGGTACGGGTGGAAACATGGGTGTTTTTTCCCTTTAAAGACACCTGTTGCCCCTGTTTCACAAAGCAATAAGTAGGTACCTGGGGTTAGCCGACTGTTGTGAGCCGCATCTGGCTACAAATTAATCAAGTTTTATCGAAATGCTCTGTTAACAGGGGCTTTCTTTAATACGTAAGTAATGTCAATTAGTTCGGTAAAAGTTGTATCACGTACTTATAGAAATAAATATTTTTAATAGATGATGATTATTAAAATTTCATAATGTGTTTCAAAGACTGAAGATGAGTTCTTAAAGGAGGTTGTCTTGTTATCGGTGAAGAATTTTGATCCTAGAAATTGTGTGTCTCTCCTATTTACATGAGGAAGCCTGATTTCCCTCCCATTTCCCAGGAAACAGTATAACCCCAACAGTCTCTGTTATTTCCCCCTTGAAAACAACGACAACAACAATCACAACCTAAACCACAAAAAAACCCCAACAACCCCAACAACAACCATAGCCAACAACACCCAACAACAACCATAGCCAACAACACCAACAACAACCATAGCCAACAACAAACAACAGCAATAGTAATAACAATAAATAAAAAAGTCTCATCTGGGGCCCAATACAATCACAAAAATTGTTTTTATGTCTGTCAGCATCCATGTCAAAATCAGCGTTATCGCAATTTAATCCGAAATGGATCGTTCCTCCCATTTAATAAAATTTGTCAGCCCTGATTAAAGACAATTAAAAATATTTTTATCTTGTCAATCGCTGTAAAAACACCGCTACCACTGTAATCTTGTTATGATAGTAATAGTCATTCACTATACTCTTGCCTTTCATTTTGTTTATAAATGAATAACAAGCTACTCGTTATCTGAGTTCATATTATATATTTTATTTATCGACTATAAATAATCCTTTGTCCACTGATAACACCCATTGCCGTTGGCTGTTTCCTCCGCCGCCTTGTTGCTGCCAGGGCAGCAGTGAGAATAATGAGCAGTGACGTAGTCATGATGAGATAAAGGCAGTGGGGCTCTGGTTTCCCGCAAGGTCGCAAAGCTCCCAGTCCATGAAGCACATCAATACAACTACTAACCTCATGGTTAGAAATCCCTGTTTAAAAGTTAGTTCAGTAAAGGTTTGTTGTACTCAGAGCTGTCCTTGATCATTTTCGTGTCAAACAGCGACTCTCAAGAGATTTTTCGAAAGCATGAAAGTGTCTCACGGGAGGGTGTCCAGCACGGAGACCTTTTCGCTCCTCCTATTTTTCTGCCTAGCCTTCAAAAAAGATCACCAGGGACCTGACCAGCAAGCTCGGTATCTAGTTCTTGGATGGCGGTACTCTAGCAGATACCACAGAATTCCACCTACATGACATCAGAATTATCTGGAGAGAATATAGGTCTCTCACTAAAACCATCTAATGTGACCTGGTGTCATCCAAGAAACACATCACGGAACAAGTCACAGTTGCCTTGCAAGGAGTCGGTCATTGATTTAAACCGATTACACTCTCGTTGGTGCACACTTGGGTCTCAGGCCTATCGGTGAAATTTTGAGAAAAAAGGTCTATCTTAAGTGGCTCCCAACCAAGATCAGTGATATTGATGCTAGTGATGCCTTCTATCTTCTCAAAAGGGGCCTATCCCTCCCCTAAGTAACTTACTCTTTTTGCGATGTTATCCATCCTTTGCCAGTTACAAACTAGGAGAGTACAAATCCCTCTTAAAGTGCTTGCGCTATCGTTGATACTCACATTATCAAGGAACAATGAAAGTAATGCATCAAAGGAAGGCATATAAAGGGTCTAGCCCACACATCACTATCACATCCCACAGCAAAGCAACACCTGACGCGCTACTCATAAGAAAGGGAACACTGCAGCAGGCCCGCTGCCCAACTAGACAAGTCCTTCACACAACCCCCCAACAAACTATTTACCCAAGAAATTTAAACAAATTTTAAAATTTATTATTTGTCCAATGTATTATTAATTTTCCCAAATTCTATTAATTATAAATGGATATAATTTATATAAACCAAAAGGAAATATTCATATTATTGTCAAAGCTGCTTTTATGAAACAGATTCAATTATATTCCTGTCGACTATGGACTTGCTTGATACAACTTTCTCAACTTTTTGAAAAAACAATTGGATGGTTAAAATCTCTCACATGAAAAATAGAGCTGGAAATTTTTCCAATTCTAAAGCATATTTATGTTGTTTTAATTTGTTTGAGATTTTTACCAGTTTGACCCCTAATAAACTTTATCGCAAATTTTCAAGGAATTTTAAAAACATCCCGTCAGATTTTGGGGGGAATTCTTTATCAAAATTTTTTTTTTTTTAAAACTTTTTTTTTATCAAAAAAAAAATTTTTTTTTTTTTTATGAAGAATTCACCCCCAAAATGCTGACGGTGTGTTAAGGTTCCTTGTAAAAATTTGCGATAAAATTTTTTTACGGTCAAACTGGTAAAAAACTCGAACTAGATTTAAAACAACATAAATATGCATTAGAAAATGGACAAGATTCCCTGCTTATTTATTCATGTAGAATTTTAACCATCCAATTGATTTTCAAAAGTTTAGAAAGTTTTTTTAAGCAAGTCCATGGTGCAGGAAATTTTAAATTTAATTTGTTTCATAAAAAACAAAATTTTTACAATATTGAATTTTCCTTTTGGGTTTTTATAAATTAGATATTTTAATTAAAAGAATTTGGGAAAAAATTTAATAATAATTTTGGGCAAAAAAATGAATTTTTAAAAAAATTAATTCTTGGGTGAATAGTTGTTGGGGGTTGTGTGAAGGACTTGTTTGTTGGGGGCGGGCCCGCTGCGTGTTCCCTTTTTTAGAGTAGGGGTATAGGGTTGTTTTTTGTGGGATGTGTAGTGAGGTGTGGGCCTAGACCCCTTTTTATGCCCTTCCCTTTTATGCTTATTTTTATTGTTCCTGATATGTGGTTTGTCACGAAAGCGCTTGGAATTTATTATTCTTTCACAGTGGTTGGGTTTTTATATTTTATATATTTTATATATATATTTAAAATTTTAAAATTTTATATATAATTTTTATTTTATAATTTTATATATTATAATTTTTATATGCATATATTATATATTTATTATTTATATATATATTTATATATTTATTTTTTATATTATTTATAATTTATATGTTTATATTATATATTAAAATTTTTTTTATGTAAATATATATATATATTATATATTTATATATTATAATTTTAAAATATTATATATATTTATATATGTATGTATACATATATATTTTAAATTTTTATATAATAAATTATATAATTATTATATATAATTATTATATATAGGTTACTAAAAAAAGGTGAGGAGGATTTCCCATTACCTACCAAACTTTGAGTATAAAAAAATTATCATTAAATACAAATTTGGAAAACAACAGTGAAAGTTTTAAAAAGTTTAATGATAGTGGAAAATGGCAAAGGTAAATCGTCATGGACAAGTTCTTCAGTTTGAAAGTAATAAAACATAACTGGGACTTTGTAAAAAAGGAGTAAAATCAAAAATAACCCTTTTTAAAAACTTTTAAATCAAACAAGGAGCTTAAATTTTCAATAAATCTATGTTGTTTTTTAATTTAAGTTAAAAAAATTTTCCAACAATGGGCTCAAAAAATGACAGGCCCTTTAGATATTTATGAAATTGAAAAATATGCTCTATACTGCTCCTGTTTTTTGCGATGAATTCAATGGAGCCCTGGAAAGCACTACTAAAGAAAAAGGAAATTTGGGAAAAAGCTGAAAGGAATCTATGCGCCCGGACGAGCTCGGGGAAGCTGAGTGGCCCCTTTTCATGCTTGATATTGAGAGTCTGGAGTATCTTTGTAGTTTTTTTTAGATTTCTGGAGCCTGAAAAAGTCTTTAAAGCATTCTGGAGGTAGGCGGAGTTCAAGGATCTAAATGAGTTCTATTTGCCCCCATGTAATTATAAGCCAAAATCTCTCTGGAGTCAAGAGAAGCTTACAGGCCCTTAAATTTAAATATGTTAAAAATATCCCATAGACCTGAAAAAAGTATTGGAGCTTAAAAGAGCTTGGGGAGTCCGGAGTATTTTTTGTTTCTGAAAAAAATTTTTGGAGGGGGGAAAAAAATAAGCTTTTGTAACCCATGTAGCTGGGGATGTTTTATATGCATGGAGAGCTCAAAAGAGCCTGAAGAAATTGTGAGAAACGGAAAAGAGTGCTACTTTGCCTGTAGGAACACTATGCAGATTGGTCTCCTTTCTGAAAATGCACGGTTTAAGGTGGAAGAGTTAAGTGAAACTGAAGGAAATACGTCAAACTGTAAGAGCTGTTTATTGCTTAAAAAAATCTCTTGTAGGTTCAATAATCATTTTATACCTGGAGATCAAATGATTATCCCAAATAAAGAGAACTTGGTTGGAATTGTGATACAAGTTCTCATGAATCTTTGATCCAATAAACTTCTTGTTACTTCTCGTGCACTCCTTTGGCATTCTCAGTAAAAAAGAAAAATATGAAATTTCTTGTGTTAGTGCTACAGAGGGTAAAGGACGCCTTCTCTGAGCTTTAAGCAGTTGTCTTTTCAGGCGAAGACAGATCTGGAGTAAGCAAAGAATAAAAATGCGACATCTTTAGAGAGGAAGACAAGAAGACTTTTTCTCTGGAAGGAGGGGATACCACTCGCAACGAATGTAAACTAATGAGCACGAAAGAATTATACTAAAAATTAAAGACTGATGCAACAGTTGTTGCAATGCCAGTTTTTTTCAAATTATATATATACATATATACTTGTCTGTCCTGCACTTAACAAACATTTCACCTCCAGCACTAAAGTAAACACCCATGAATACTCTCATTACCAGTTTTTCTATTTCTTAAAATATCCTCCATCCCAGTCCTCTGCCTCCTTTTCCTATCTATGTTAAACCAAATCTCATCCATAAATCAGAGTATTGTCTCAGATGTGGAAGAAAAGCCCCAAAACCACTGAGATCTTCCGCAGGTTTACATTTTTATCCCACCAATATAAGGGTTTTATAGAAGAAAAACACAGACAACACTTAACATTTTTAAAATGCTCTTCCTTCCATGGTATACGAAAATGTTTTTAACGGTACTTATGAAACCCTGTCACACCACTGTCACTTTCGCCACTGCTTCAAAGACGTTACTAGTTCAAAGTAAAACAGGTATCTGTACCATACCTTGTCATAGTTGTGATTTAAAATTTTACATAGGGAGACAGTTATGGATTTGTCTACTAAAACTTCTGCCACATCAAAATCAGCAACGCTGGTTCACATTGTAAATCGACCTCATCCCATACATATTTTCCCTTTATTTGGCTCTCATTGATACTACAGACACCATCATCCGCAACTAAGGAAGTTTTACAGTTTTCAAGCCTTTTGGCTCGCAGCTCCCCAGCACACATCTCCCTCCTGACCTGACATAGTTAGGTTCCCTTCTCTACGACTATATATAGGAATCGCTTACCTAGTACTCGCTACAGATCTCAAAAAAAAATTGGTTCAAACGAAATGCTGTCTTAATAAAGACTGTCATAATACCATAGAGTATTTATTCACTTGTTTGGTCTTATAACCTCATTTCTGCAGCGTAGAATCTTTAATTAAAATTTAAAGAATAAACATGAGAAGGAAAAGAAAAAAATAGAAATGGGTATATGAAGAGAACGAGTAGGAAGAGAAAGTCGAGAGGAGAGAAGCAGCAAATAGGAGAGACAAGGGGAAGCTGGCAGGTCTCCCACCGCAGGTGAAATGGCCCGGGCCACTCCAACCTGACACCCCGCAGGCATTTCCCCGACACTGAGGGGCAAAGGCCCCTTCCCGACACTGCTGATGGGCGAAGAAGCTGCCGCGGGGCCCAAACGTGGAAAGGAGGATGGGCTTGGCTCGGCTGGTGGCGGGCGGAGGTCGGTGGCACAGAAGTGGGAAAAGAGACATTTATTTTTTGGCTACGGTGAGGGGACAGGGGGGCCGGTGTGTTCGTAACCCGGGGGCAGTGGTAGGGTACGGCATGCGCAGATAATCGCAGTAAGAGTAAACATCATCAAAAGACAGTCATAGTAATAAAAATATCAACAGCAACACCCCGAACAAAAATTGCCATTTCAGAGCAAAAGAAAACAGAAGAAATTTTCCTAATACTAGAAAACCCTTTCCGATAATATAAAACCCTTCCAGGGCGGGGACAGAAACCCGCGATGTCTCAAATCCAGACAGTTTGCGTTAGCATAGGCACCCCTGTGACCACAAATGAAGTTTTTTTCAGACGAATCTCCGTGGTGGCCGTGACGAAATTAGCTCAAGTCCCTCAAAAACCGTTAACTGACTCACGAAAACGTAAAAGAACGATTTCAAACAAACTACCACGGGGGGGACAAAAAAACCCGCGATTTAGAGAGTCTCAAAAAATCCAGACCGTCGCGTTAGCCACTGGACCAGCTAGCCCACAAAAAGTTAAGGTTTAGGGGATGAGCTGAGTTTGTCACGGCCCCGTAGTGGGATTTGCTTTAAAAACTTGCATTTGTGGCACATGGTTGCCTATGCAAACCTTTCCTATGGTGTAGAAATATACCTAGTTGGACGAATCTTATTGTGGCTAGTGGTCCAGGGGCCCTAACCGCGACGGTCTGGAGTTTTGAGACTCTCTGATCGCGGGTTCTATCCCCGCCGTGGTTATGGTTTGTTTGCAGTCGTGTCATTACGACTTCGTGAGTCAAGTTTTCCAATAATTCACCTCAGTACCAACATAAACAACAACTGTTGAAAAAGTATCATCAAAAACATCAGCACTATTAATAACAACAATGTCAAAAACTGTAATATCAATGTTGTCAACAGTTAGCGCAGCAATAGCAGAGCAGCAACAACAGCGCTCAGCATACCAACAACAGGGAGCATCAGCACTACAAACAACAGCAGCATCAGCACTACCAACAACAGCAGCATCAGCACTACCAAAACAGCAGCATCAGCACTACCAACAACAGCAGCATCAGCACTACCAACAACAGCATTAGCAGCAAACAACATCAACAACAGCATTAGCAGCAGCAACATTTAACAGCATTAGCTACGTCAACATCATCAACGCCAGAAGCAGTAACAGCAGGAATAGAAGCAGCATCGTCATCACCCATCAACAGCAGCACCGCACCCGCATCATCAGCCACATCAACAGCCGTAGAAGCAGGAACATCAACTTCAACATTAGTAAGGGGCAGTTCCTCAACATTAGTAACAATAACAGTGGTAGTTTATGAGTGGACCAACTGAACCATGGACCGTGGTAACCATTATGGAAACTGCCTCTGTGACTCCGGGGGATCATTTTTCAATTATTTATTCCTTAACTTCTGAGACGCGCTGGGTTGAGGGTGAAGAGGGGAGAAGATAGAGGGAGGAAAAAAAGGAGGAAGACAAGGAGAGAGATGGGGATGGAAGTTATATGAAGGATGAGAGACATGAAGGAGAATTGTGAAAAAATGAAAGGTAAAGAGTGAGAGAGAAAGAGAGATTTATACACACGAATCTTGTCTTATCCTTAAGGAAAAGTTCACTGTCATATTTTTATCAATCACTATCTGGCTATTACTCAAAATATTTTCCTGTTCATATGTAATATTAACAGGAAATATCCTTAAAGTAAATTCTGTCTTTATAGCTACTTTAAAATGCATTTCCTTTTGTGTTAAAGAATTTTTCATTTATCATTTAGGTTAGATTTAGTTAGATCGGACATTGTTCCTGTCTAAACTAATTTGAATTTAGAAATTAAAATGAAAATAATATGAAATTATCCTTACAGCATGGGTATTATTTATGTTCTGTCTTAAAATTATCCTTAAAGATAGATATTATTTATGCTCTGTTTTTAGCTATAAGTAAAATTTTGAAAACGCAGGACATTAAGTGGCAATATTACAGACGCGAGGGAGACAGGATGTTTATCAGGGACAACGATGACAGGATACATTTGCTGCTGAATAACCACAAATGATAATATTTTGGGACAGGTAAATAACACTACTGGCAATGGTGGAGTATAAATAAACGAGTCTCACCCTTATTCGGAATGAATTTGATTTCTGGAAGTAAAATTTGCTCTGTGATTGTTGCATTGAACCTTGCTTGTCGTTTCGATATAATTCACAAAACGATAAATCTTTGTGGGTCATTCGGGAAAGGAGTGGTGGAAACTTAATCCCACGTCACCTTGCTGGCAAGTAATCAAGAAATATGCAGCGAGAAGGCTTTACCTTATACTTCCTTAAGAGCAGTGGTTTTTAAAAATTCTATACCGACGGGAGTTCCAATTCATTTGAGTATGCTCCACTCTTGGTGGTATCCTCAGTCTTTCTCAAGTTTGTGGACAAGATCTAGAAGGGAGCAAGGCAAATTTATGTACCTTAAGTCACAACCAACCTTGTTCACATGTCATTTCAGCAAAGCTTTCAGCACACAAGGACCATGGGCCGCCCTTTTAAATTTTATAAGACATCACATTTAAGAAGTCAATGTGAGCTGAAGAACTACAGACTCTGATTCGCATGTGGCTTCAACTTGTCGCTGTACGACATGCGATATATATATTGCTGAATACTCATGAAAATTTTTTACCTTTTAAATTAGCTTTATAATGAGGTTTTTTCATGAGCTAGGCTTTGGAACTAGCTGCTGATTTGGGGGATAACAGCTATTAGCCTTCAAAATCCTTGGAAGTACTGTTATCATTAATCCTGTAGACTATATTTGCAAAGAAAGAGAGGAAGGGAGAGAGAGAGAGGGAGAGAGAGAGAGAGAGAGAGAGAGAGGGGAAGGAGAGAGAGAGATGAGAAGAGAGGAGGGGAGAGAGGAGAGAGGAGAGAGAGAGAGAGAGAGGAGAGAAAAGGGAAAAGGAGGAACTGAATGACAAAAAGAGAAGAGAAGCGTATATATCACTGTGATAAAACACTGAAACCCTGGCTGCCATTATTTTTCCTCGGTCTGTTTTCATGACTCACATGCATTTTTCAAACAACCACCCGGGCCCTGGCATTTTGGGGGCCCGGGTATTTTTCCTGATTAAATATCCACGTGAGGAAGCTTTTGACTTTCAAATGCGTTTGACGGTTTGGGTTTTAGAATATCGTTGGAAAAAAAGGTATATGTTTCGGGAAAGGCAGGAGAGTCTTTTCGGGGGGATATGAAGAGGAGAGTCTCTCAGGAATATCATGGGAGGGCTTTACAAATATCCCAGGGGATATTCGAATATCGACAAGCATCCTCAGAATATCGTGGAGAGTCTTTAGAAAATCGTGAACGACCTTCAGAAAATAGTGGATCTTCAAAAAAGGAGTGAATCTCAGAAAATAGAGATGGATCTTCAGGAAAATAGAGATGGATCTTCAGGAAAATAGGGTGTATCTTCAGTAAAATATCGAAGAGGATCTTCAGAATATCGAGGAAGATCCTTTAAGATATTGAGAAACTTCTCGGAATTCAAGGAGAAAACCTTCAGAATTCCGCGGAGACTCTTCGTGTAGAAGAGGTCATTCGTTGTGGGGTGGGTCCTTCAGAATTTTCGAGGCTACATAGTCTAGGGACTTTTCATTAACATGGCCAAGTTGATGAGCTGTAAATGTTTAAATTGTTAATCAAAAAAAAGAATACGTTTCCTCCGAATTGTTTTCTTCGTTTTTCCCCGACCTAACGAAAAGTACGGAAATATGTTTTTGTTATCTCGTTACCTGGTC
>NW_026471924.1:0-12828 GCF_026875155.1 Cherax quadricarinatus | reverse complement strand
GTCTTGAACAAGACTCTCACAAGTGCCTCAAACGATTGTCTTGAACAAGACAGCACAACAAGTGCCTCACTAGATTATCTTGAACAGGACTCACAAGTGCCTCACAAGATTGTCTTGAACAAGACTTTCACAAGTGCCTCACAAGATTGTCTTGAACAGACCTCACAAGTTGCGCTCAGAAGATTGTCTTGAGAAGCCTCCAACAAGTGCCCTCACAAGAATTGTCTTTGAACCAGATTCTCATCAAATGCCTCACCAGAATAGTCATGAACAGACTTTCACAAGTGCCCCCTCAAAAGATGTCTTGAACAAGACTCTCACAAGTGCCTCACAAGATTGTCTTGAACAAAACTCTCTTAAGTGTCTCAAAAGATTGTCTTTAACAAAACTCTCACAAATACCCTCAAAATATCTGTCTAGAACAAGACCTCGGCGCAAGATTGTCCTGAACAAACTCACACAAGTGTTATCACAAGATGTATTGAACAAGACTCTCGTCAAGTTTCACAAGATTGTCTTGAACAAGAATCTCACAAGTGTCTCACAAGATTTTCTTTGAACAAAACTCTCAAAGTGCCTCAAAAGATTGCCTTGAAACAAGACTTTCACAAGGGGGGGGTTTGGCCTGTACATTGCGTCACTAGTTTGCCCAGAACTGCTAAAGTGCCCTCAAATGAATGTAGTGGAAGTTTAGGCAGTAAAGGTCGAGAACCAAAACCTAGTCATTGTTGTATCTACCAGCCCCCGGATTCAACATCCAAGCAATTCCAGAACAGCTGTTAAAAATTGACCACAGTCTGGAAAAACCTTCCAGCTTCCTGCACCCAACATCTTGCTCCGGGGGAATTCAACTTAATGGCACCGAAAATGGAGGAATATAGCAAATAAATATTGTTGCAGTAAAAACACCAGGAGGGCAGCTCTGATGAAAACTCACACTCAGGCGAGCTTTTTAAATCTCGCACAAAATTCAATTTAAACCAGCAAATAATAGAGCCTACTATACTGGAGAATACCTAGACCTCTATCTTCACTCACAATGATGATCTGATAAGAAATGTCACCATATCAAAAACAATAAACGCAGATCACAACATAATTGAGGTTCAGTTCATGTATGCGCGGAGCCCCAGACCGAATAAATGAGATTAGCACGAGGGAGCATTCACCAAATTCAACTTCAATAACAAAAACATCAAGTGGGAACCAAGTAAACACAAGGTTTCTAACCGATATAAGCGGGAAGATATACTATCAACACAGACCCCAACTTATGCCTAGAAACTGATTAGACTCGGGGCACTTGATGTATGCACAAGGCTTATTCCTCTAAGAAAAAGGAGGAGTAGATGTAAAACAAAAAGAGACAGGCGCTCCCTTTACAGGCGAACGGAAATGAATAACAGAGCGCTAAAAGAGGTCAATATATCTGAAATGCGTAAGGGAGAACACTGGTCAGAGAAATAGCAAGCATCGAACTTAAGCTAAAAGAATCCTTTAAGGAGTCAGGAAATCGCGGGGAAAAACTAAAAGCCATAAATGAAATCGAAAGAAACCAAAGTATATCTTCATCCTATGCCAAATCAAAATCGAGAACAACGTCCAGTATTGGGCCCCTACTTAAACAAGATGGGTCCTACACAGATGACAGCAAGGAATGATGCGTCTACTCAAGTCCCAATATACTCAGTTTCTAGCATGCCCGCTAACCAACTGGAGTCGAAGATCAAAATGAATTTTTATGAGAAGAGCCACAAAATTTGATTAACACAACCAATCCGATGTTATCAAGACGCACAAAGACTTCGAACAGGCGAAAATTTACATGCCCAAAGCACTCTGGCACTCTGCCCCAGGGCCAGACTCATGGAACTCTGTGTTCAATCCAAGAACTGAAGAATGAGACACTTATGCATCATATGGGAATCTTATTGCTGCATAAGTGTCGTCAAACTTCAACTTGTCGTTTTTTCAAACCATTCATAACATCAAGCACTGCAAGAAAGCCTCTATCACAGCCTTTTCCATCCCTATGGAGAGGGAGCATGGTGACACGGGGGTCGTCCCACAGTTTACTAAAAAGCAACAGACATAGCCCCCACCTGCCACAAAGGGGCAGTAAAGCAACAGCAAAGAACGTTACAGACCAATAGCACTAACCTCGCCATATCATAAAAATCTTTGAAAGGGTCCTAAGAAGCTAAGATCACCACCCATGCTAAAACCCATCAGTTACACAACCCAGGCAACTGGGTTTAGAACAGGTCGCTCCTGTCTGTCTCAACTATTGGATCACTAACGACAAGGTCCTAAAAGCACTTAGAAGACATAAAGAATGCAGATGTAATATATACAGACTTTGGCAAAAGCCCTTCGACATAGTGTGACCATGGGGCGAAATAGGCTAACAAAAATTGCTGCTAAAGGAATAACAGGAAAAAGTCGTCGATAGATCTATAATTTCCTCATTACAGAACACAGAGAGTAGTCGTCAACAGAGTAAAGTCCGAGGCAGCTACTGAGAAAAGCTCTGTTCCACAAGGCACAAGTTACTCGCTCCATCTATGTTCCTCATCCTCATATTCCGACATAGACAAGGATGTCAGTCCACAGCACCGAGTCTTCCTTTGCAGATGACACCCGAATCCTGCATGACAGTGTCTTCCATTTTGTGACACTGCAAAGCTCCAGGCGGACATCAACCAAATCTTTCAGTGGGCCTGCAGAAAACAATATGATTCAACGATGAGAAAATTTCAATTACTCAGATATGGTAAACATGAGGAAATTAAATCTTCAATCGAGTACAAAAACAAATTCTGGCCACAAAATAGACGAAACACCAACTCAAAGACCTGGGAGTGATCATGTCGGAGGATCTCACCTTCAAGCACCATAACATTGTATCAATCGCATCTGCCTAGAAAAATGATACAGGATGGATAATGAGAACCTTCAAAACTTAGGGAGGCCAAGCCCATGATGACACTCTTCAGGTCACTTGTTCCTATCTCTAGGCTGGAATATTGCGCACACTAACAGCCCCCCCACCTTTCAAGGCAGGGTGATAATTGCCGACCTATAAAATGTACAGAGAACTTTCCGGCGTGCATAACGAGATAAAAAAAAAAAACAAGCTCAATTATTGGGAGCGCTTGAGGTTCCTAAACCTGTATTCCCTGGAACGTCAGGACGGAGAGATACATGAAATATATACACCTGGAAAATCCCTAGAGGGATTAGTACGAACTTGCACACAAAACCACTCACCTACGAAAGCAAAAGAACTTGGCAGACGATGCAACCATCCCCCATGAAAAGCAGGGGTGTCACTAGCAACGTTAAAGAGACCATACAATAAGTGGTCAGGGCCCAAGACTGTTCAACTGCCTCCCCAGCACTCATAAGGGGGGATAACCAAAAGACCCCGGCAGTCTTCAACTGGCACTGGAGAAGCACCTAAAGGGGTCAGTTTCCCAGGATCAGCCGGCTGTGGCTCGACGTTTTGGTTTGCGGCGCCGAGCAGCAAGCAGCCTGGTTGATCCAGCCTCTGATTCCACCAGGAGGCTGGTCACAGACCGGCCGCGGGGCGTTGACCCCCGGAACTCTCTCCAGGTAAACTCTCCAGTGTCTCACAAGATTGCCTTGAACAAGACTATCACATGTGTCTCACAAGATTGTCTTGAACAAGACTCTCACAAGTGTTCCACAAGATTGTCTTTAACAAGACTCTCGCAAGTGTCTCACAAGATTGTCTTGAACAGGATTCCCTCAAGTGCCTCACAAGATTGTCTTGAACAAGATTCTCACAAGTGTCTCACAAGATTGTCTGGAACAAGACTGTCAACAAGTGGTCTCACAGATTGCCATAACAAGAACTCTCACCAGTGCCTCACAAGATTGTCTTGAACATACTTTTCACAAGAAGACTCACAAGATTGTCTGACAATACTCTCACAAGTGCCTCACAAGACTGTATTGAACAAAATCTGGCAAGTGTCTCACAAGATTGTCTTGAACGAGACTCTCACAAGTGTTTCAAAAGATTTTCTTGAACAAGACTCTCACAAGTGTCTCACAGATTGTCCTTGGAACAAGACTCACACAATATAGTATTCACAAGATTGGTCTTGAAGACCTCTCTCAAGATGCCACAAATGAATGTTTTTAACAAGACTCTCACAAGTGTGTCACAAGATTGTCTTGAACAAGACTCTCACAAGGGAATCACAAGATTGTCTTGAACAAGACTCTCACAAGTCCCTCACAAGAAGTCTCCTATGGAACAAGACTCTCACAAGTGCCCGTCACAAGATTGTCTTGAACAAGACACTCCACAAGTGCCGTCACAAATAATCTTGAACAAGACACACAAGCGTGCCTCACAAATTTGTCTTGAACAAGACCTCTCACAGTAGCCTCAAAAATTTCTTGAACAATACTCTCAACAAGTGCCCTCACAAGATTGTCTTGAAACAAGACTCTCACCAGGTGCCTCTCGAGTTTGTCTTAGAACAAGACTCCCACAAGTGTCTCACAAGAAATGTCTTGAACAAGACTCTCACAAGTGCCTCATAAGATTGTCCTTGAACCAAGACTCTCACAAGATTGTCTTGAACCAAGACCACGACAAGTCACAATGTCTTGAACAAGACCTCTCACAAGCTTTCTCACAAAATTGTCTTGAACAAGACTTTCACAAGTGTCTCACAAGATTGCCTTGAACAAGACTCTCAAAAGTGTCTCACAAAATTGTCTTGAACAAGACTCTCACGTGTGTCTCAGAAGATTGTCTTGAACAAGACTCTCACAGAGTTCTCACCAGCATTGCCTTGAACAGGACTCTCGACAAGTGTCTCACAAGATTGTCTTGAACAAGACTCTCACAAGTGCCACACAAGATTGTCTTGAACAATACTCTTCCAAGAGTTTCAGAAGATTGTCTTGAATGGACTCTCACAAGTGTCTCACAAGATTGTCTTGAACAAGACTCTCACAAGTGTCTCACAAGATTGTCTTGAACAAGACTCTTACAAGTGTCTCACAAGATTGTCTTGAACAAGACTCTCACAAGTGCCTCACAAGATTGTCTTGAACAAGATTCTCACAAGCACCTCAAAAGATTGCCTTGACAAGACTCAAACAAGCGCCTCTCAAGATTGTTTTGAACAAGACTCTCACAAGTGCCTCACAAAATTGTCTTGAACAAGACTCTCAATAGTGTCTCAGAAGACTGTCTTGAACAAGACCCTCACAAGTGTCTCACAAGAGTGTCTTGAACAAGACTCTCAAAAGTGCCTCTCTAGATTGTCTTGAACAAGACTCTCACAAGATCCTCACAAGATTGTCTTAAACAATACTCTCACAAGTGCCTCACTAGATTGTCTTGAACAAGACTCTGACAAGTGCCTCACAAGATTGTCTTGAACAAGACTCTCACAAGTGTCTCACTAGATAGTCTTGAGCAAGATTCTCTCAAGTGCCTCACAAGATTGTCTTGAACAAGACTCTCTTAAGTTTCTCACAAGTTGTCGTAGAACAAGACTCTCAAAGTGCCTCACAAGATTGTCTTGAACAAGGACTCTCCCAAGAGTTGTCACTAGATAGTCTGAACAACACTCTTCACCAAGTGCCTCCCAGATTGTCTTGAACAAGATTTACAAGGCTTCAACAAGATAGTCTTGAACAAGACTCTCACAAGTGTCTCACAAGATTGTCTTGAACAAGACTCTCACAAGTGCCTCACAAGATTGTCTTTAACAAGACTCTAACAAGTGCCTCACATGATTGTCTTTAACAACACTTTCACAAGTGCCTTACAAGATTTTCTTGAACAAGACTCTCAAAAGTGACTCACAGGATTGTCTTGAACAAGACTCTCACAAGTGCCTCACAGGATTGCCTTGAACAGGACTCTCACAAGTGTCTCACAAGATTGTCTTGAAACAAGGACTCTCAAAGTGCCTCAAAGTATGCCTTGACAAGACTCTAAAAGATTGTCTTTAACAAGACTCTCACAAGTGTCTCACAAGATTGTCTTGAAGAAGACCTACGCAAGATTGTCTTGAACAAGACTTCTCTCAAGTGGTCTCCTCAGAT
The DNA here is from genome assembly GCF_026875155.1 of Cherax quadricarinatus. Classification (NCBI taxonomy): domain Eukaryota; kingdom Metazoa; phylum Arthropoda; class Malacostraca; order Decapoda; family Parastacidae; genus Cherax; species Cherax quadricarinatus. Next base: position 6,729 of record NW_026471924.1, on the reverse strand, counting down.
TGTCTAAACAAGACTCTCGCAAGTGCCTCACAAAGATTGCTCTTGAACAAAGTCTATCACAAAGTGTTCACAAGGATTGTGTGAGCAAGACTCTTGTACAAGATTGTCTTGAACCAAGACTTTCACAAGGTTACTCTCACAAGGGATTGTCTTGAACAAGACTCTTCAAAAGTGTTTCAACAAATATAGTCTTGAAAAACAGACTCTCACAAGTTGTCTCAGAGATTGTATTGAACAAGCTCACAAAGTGTCTCACAAGAATTGTCTTGAACAAGAGTCTAAAAGTTCCTCCAAAAGATTGTATGGAAACAAGATACTCTCAAAAGTCATCTCACAAGATGTTTTGAACAAGACTCTCACATGTGCCTCACATGATAGTCTTGAACAGACTTTCACTAGTGCCCTCAAAAGATTTCTTGAAACAAGAATCTACAAGTGCCTCACTGGATTGTTTTTAACAAGAATCTCACAAGTGCCTCACAAATTTGTCTTGAACAAGACTCCAACAAGATTGTCTGTAACAAGACTCACCCAAGTGTCTTGAACAAGACTCCAACAAGATTGTCTGTAACAAGACTCACCCAAGTGTCTCACAAGATTGTCTTGAACAAGTCAAATGCAAGATTGTCTTGAACAAGACTCTCTCAAGTGTCTCACAAGATTGTCTTAAACAAGACTCTCGTAAGTGCCTCACAAGATTGTCTTGAACAAGACTCTCACAAGTGTCTCACAAGATTGTTTTAAACAAGACTCTCTCAAGATTGTCTTGAACAAGACTCTCAGAAGTGTCTCGCAAGATTTTCTTGAACAAGACTCTCACAAGTGTCTCACAAGATTGTCTTCAACAAGTCTCTCTCAAGTGTCTCACAAGATTGTCTTGAACAAGACTCTTACAAATGCCTCACAAGACTGTCTTGAGCAAGACTCTCACAAATGACTCACAAGATTGTCTTGAACAAGACACTCGCAAGTGTCTCACAAGATTGTCTTGAACAAGACTCTCACAAATGTCTCAGAAGATTGACTTGAACAAGACTCTCACAAGTGTCTCACAAGATTGCCTGGAAACCCCCCCAAGACTCTCACAAATGGTTCAAAGATGTCTGAAACAAGACTCTTACAAGTTTCTCACAAGAAAGTCTTCAACAAAAAAGAGTCCAAAATGTGCCTTGCAAGATTGTCTGGAACAAGACTCTCAAAAGTGTCTCACAAAATTGTCTTGAACAAGACTCTCGCAAGTGTCTCAGAAGATTGTCTTGAAACAGACTTCACCAAAGTGTCTCATAAAAAAATTGTCTGGAAAAAAGACTGGACACAAGTAAAACTTCAAGATTGTCTGAACAGTGACTCTCACAAGTGCATCACAAGATTGTCTTCAACAATACTCTCACAAGTGCCTCACAAGACTGTCTTGAGCAAGACTCTCACAAGTGTCTCACAAGATTGTCTTGAACATGACTCTCCCAAGTGTCTCACAAGATTGTCTTGAATAAAACTCTCACAAGTGTCTCACAAGATTGGCTTCAAGAAGACTTTCACAAGTGTCTCACAAGATTGTCTTGAACAAGACTCTCACAAGTGTCTCACAAGACTGCCTTGAACAAGACTCTCATAAGTGCCTCAAAAGATTGTCTTGAACAAGTCTCTCACAAGTCTCTCACAAGAATGTCTTGAACAAGAGCCCAAAAAATGCCTCACGAGATTGTCTGGAACAAGACTCTCACAAGTCTCTCACAAGATTGTTTTGAACAAGACTCTCACAAGTGTCTCACAAGATTGTCTTCAACAAGTCTCTCTCAAGTGTCTCACAAGATTGTCTTGAACAAGACTCTCACAAATGCCTCACAAGACTGTCTTGAGCAAGACTCTCACAAATGACTCACAAGATTGACTTGAACAAGACTCTTGCAAGTGTATCACAAGATTGTCTTAAAAAAGACTCTCACAAGTGCCTCACAAGATTGTCTTGAAAAAGACTCACTCAAGTGACTCTCAAGATTGTCTTGAACAAGACTCTCACAAGTGTCTCACAAGATTGTCTTGAACAAGATTCTCATAAGTACCTCACAAGATTGTCTTCAACAAGACTCTCACAATTGCCTCACAAGATTGTCTTGAACAAAACTCACAAGTGCCCCTCAAGATTGTCTTGAACAAGACTCTCACAAGTGCCTCACAGGATTGTCTTGGACAAGACTCTCACAAGTGCCTCACAGGATTGTCTTGAACAGGACTCTCACAAGTGTCTCACAAGATTGTCTTTAACAAGACTCTCGTAAGTGCCTCACAAGATTGTCTTGAACAAGACTCCCACAAGATTGTCTTTAACAAGACTCTCAACTAGTGTCTCAAAGATTGTCTTTAACAAGACCCACGCAAGATTGTCTTGGACAAGACTCTCACAAGTGTCTCACAAGATTGTCTTAAACAAGACTCTCACAAGTGCCTCACAAGATTGTCTTGAACAAGTCTCTCACAAGTGTCTCAAAAGATTGTTTTGAACAAGACTCTCGCAAGATTTTCTTGAAAAAGACTCTTACAAGTGTCTCACAAAATTGTCTTGAACAAGACTCTCACAAGCGTCTCACAAAATTGTCTTGAACAAGACTTTCACAAGTTTCTTTCAAGATGTCTGAACAAAGTCTCTCAAAAGTGTTCCAAAATTGTCTTGAAACAAGACTATCACAAGTGTCTCTAAAGATTGACTTGAACAAGACCCTCACAAGTGTCTCACAAGATTGCCTTGAACAAGACTCTCACAAATGTCTCACAAGATTGTCTTGAACAAGACTCTTACAAGTGCCTCAAAAGATTGTCATGAACAAGGACTCTCACAATGTTTCTCACAAGAAAGCTTACAGAGTCAAAATGTGCCTGCAAGATTGTCTGGAAACAAGACTCTTAAAAGTGTCTCTCACAAAATTGTCTTGACACAAAGACGCTCACAAGTTGCCCCCCATCACAAGATATGTCTTGTCAACAATACTCTCACAAGTGCCTCCACAAGACTTGTCTTGGCCAGACTCTCCACAAAGTGTCTCACAAGATTGTCTTTAAACATGAATCTTCCAAGTGTCTTCACAAGATTGTCTTGAAACATGACTCTCTCCAATGTGTCTGGACAAGATTGGCTCAGAAGATTTTCACCAAAGTGTCACACAAGATTGTCTTGAAACAAGACTCTCACAAGTGTCTCACAAGACTGTCTTGAACAAGACTCTCACAAGTGCCTCAAAAGATTGTCTTGAACAAGACTCTCACAAGTCTCTCACAAGAATGTCTTGAACAAGAGTCCAAAAAATGCCTCACGAGATTGTCTGGAACAAGTCACTCACAAGTCTCTCACAAGATTGTCTTGAACAAGACTCTCACAAGTGCCACACAAGATTGTCTTGAACAATACTCTTCCAAGAGTTTCAGAAGATTGTCTTGAATGGACTCTCACAAGTGTCTCACAAGATTGTCTTGAACAAGACTCTCACAAGTGTCTCACAAGATTGTCTTGAACAAGACTCTTACAAGTGTCTCACAAGATTGTCTTGAACAAGACTCTCACAAGTGCCTCACAAGATTGTCTTGAACAAGATTCTCACAAGCACCTCAAAAGATTGCCTTGACAAGACTCAAACAAGCGCCTCTCAAGATTGTTTTGAACAAGACTCTCACAAGTGCCTCACAAAATTGTCTTGAACAAGACTCTCACTAGTGTCTCAGAAGACTGTCTTGAACAAGACCCTCACAAGTGTCTCACAAGAGTGTCTTGAACAAGACTCTCAAAAGTGCCTCTCTAGATTGTCTTGAACAAGACTCTCACAAGATCCTCACAAGATTGTCTTAAACAATACTCTCACAAGTGCCTCACTAGATTGTCTGGAACAAGACTCTCAAAAGTGTCTCACAAAATTGTCTTGAACAAGACTCTCGCAAGTGTCTCAGAAGATTGTCTTGAACAAGACTCTCACAAGTGTCTCAAAAAATTGTCTTGAAAAAGACTGACACAAGTAACTCTCAAGATTGTCTTGAACAAGACTCTCACAAGTGCATCACAAGATTGTCTTCAACAATACTCTCACAAGTGCCTCACAAGACTGTCTTGAGCAAGACTCTCACAAGTGTCTCACAAGATTGTCTTGAACATGACTCTCCCAAGTGTCTCACAAGATTGTCTTGAATAAAACTCTCACAAGTGTCTCACAAGATTGGCTTCAAGAAGACTTTCACAAGTGTCTCACAAGATTGTCTTGAACAAGACTCTCACAAGTGTCTCACAAGTTGTCTTGACAAGGACTCTACACAAGTGCCTCACAAAGATTGCCTTGACAAGACTCTACAAGTTGTCATTTAACAAGACTCTCACAAGTGTCTCACAAGATTGTCTTGAAGAAGACCTACGCAAGATTGTCTTGAACAAGACTCTCTCAAGTGTCTCACAAGATTGTCTTAAACAAGACTCTCGCAAGTGCCTCACAAGATTGTCTTGAACAAGTCTCTCACAATGTGTCACAAGATTGTGTTGAGCAAGACTCTCACAAGATTGTCTTGAACAAGACTCTCACAAGTGTCTCGAAAGATTGTCTTGAACAAGACTCTCACAAGTGTTTCACAAAAAAAAAAAAAAAAAAAAAAAAAAAAAAAAGATTGTCTTATAAAAGATTCTCACAAGTGTCTCACAAAATTGTCTTGAACAAGACTTTCACAAGTGTCTCACAAGATTGTCTTGAACAAGACTCTCAAAAGTGTTTCACAAAATAGTCTTGAACAAGACTCTCACAAGTGTCTCAGAAGATTGTCTTGAACAAGACTCACAAGTGTCTCACAAGAATGTCTTGAACAACACTCTCACAAGTGTCTCACAAGAATGTCTTGAACAAGAGTCTAAAAAGTTCCTCAAAAGATTGTATGGAACAAGACTCTCACAAGTCTCTCACAAGATTGTTTTGAACAAGACTCTCACAAGTGCCTCACATGATAGTCTTGAACAAGACTTTCACAAGTGCCTCACAAGATTGTCTTGAACAAGACTCTCACAAGAGCCTCACTGGATTGTTTTTAACAAGAATCTCACAAGTGCCTCACAAATTTGTCTTGAACAAGACTCCAACAAGATTGTCTGTAACAAGACTCACCCAAGTGTCTCACAAGATTGTCTTGAACAAGTCCCATGCAAGATTGTCTTGAACAAGACTCTCACAAGTGTCTCACAAATTGTCTTGAAAACAAAGACTTTCACAGTTTCGCCACAAGATTGTCTTGAACAAGACTCTCAAAAGTGTCTCACAAAATTGTCTTGAACAAGACTTTCACAAGTGTTTCACAAGATTGTCTTGAAAAAGACTCTCAAAAGTGTCTCACAAAATTGTCTTGAACAAGACTCTCACAAGTGTCTCAGAAGATTGTCTTGAACAAGACACTCACAAGTGTCTCACAAGATTGCCTTGAACAAGACTCTCACAAGTGTCTCACAAGATTGTCTTGGAAAAGACTATCACAAGTGCCTCAAAAGATTGTCTTGAACAAGACTCTCACAAGTGTCTCACAAAAATGTCTTGAACAAGAGTCCAAAAAGTGCCTCACAAGATTGTCTGGAACAAGACTATCAAAAGTGTCTCACAAAATTGTCTTGAACAAGACTCTCACAAGTGTCTCAGAAGATTGTCTTGAACAAGACTCTCACAAGTGTCTCAAAAAATTGTCTTGAAAAAGACTCACACAAGTGACTCTCAAAATTGTCTTGAACAAGACTCTCACAAGTGCGTCACAGGATTATCTTCAACAATACTCTCACAAGTGCCTCACAAGACTGTCTTGAGCAAGACTCTCACAAGTGTCTCACAAGATTGTCTTGAACATGAATCTCACAAGTGTCTCACAAGATTGTCTTGAACAAGACTCTCTGAAGTGTCTGACAAGATTGGCTTCAAGAAGACTTTCACAAGTGTCTCACAAGATTGTCTTGAACAAGACTCTCACAAGTGTCTCACAATGACCTGTCTGAACAAGCTCTCACAAGTGTATTCATAGATTGTTCTTTGAAACAAGTCCTCTCACAAGTCTCTCACAAGAATGTCTTGAACAAGAGTCCAAAAAATGCCTCACGAGATTGTCTGGAACAAGACACTCACAAGTCTCTCACAAGTTTGTTTTTAAATAAGACTCTCACAAGTGTTAAAAGATTGCTTGAACAAGACTTTTACAAGATTGTCTTTAGCAAGACTCTCACAAGTGTCTAACAAGAGTGTCTTGAACAAGATTCTCACAAGTGCCTCACAAGATTGTCTTGAACAAGATTGTCACAAGTGTCCCACAAGATTGTCCTGAACAAGACTCTCACAAGTATTTCACAAGAATGTCTTGAACAAGATTGTCACAAGTGTCCCACAAGATTGTCTTGAACAAGACTCTCACAAGTGCCACACAAGATTGTCTTGAACAATACTCCTCCAAGTGTCTCAGAAGATTGTCTTGAACGGACTCTCATAAGTGTTTCACAAGATTGTCTTGAACAAGGCTCTCACAAGTGTCTCACAAGATAGACTTGAACAAGACTCTTACAAGTGTCTCACAAAATTGTCTTGAACAAGACTCTCCCAAGTGCCTCACAAGATTATCTTGAACAGGACTCTCACTAGTGTCTCACAAGATTGTCTGAACAACTCACAAGTGTTCACAAATGTCTTAACAAACTTCACAGTCTCACAGATTGCTGACAAATCTAAAGCCCTTTTACAG
>NW_026471923.1:0-25000 GCF_026875155.1 Cherax quadricarinatus | reverse complement strand
CATTCACTCCATCACTGTCTTGCCAGAAGGGTGCTTTACACTACAGTTTTTAAACTCCAACATTAACACCCCTCCTTCAGAGTGCAGCACTGTACTTCCCATGCTCCAGGACTCAAGTCGGCCTGCCGGTTTCCCTGAACCCCCTTCATAAATGTTACTTTGCTCACACTCCAACAGCACGTCAAATATTAAAAACCATTTGTCTCCATTCACTCCTATCAAACACGCTCACGCATGCCTGCTGGAAGTCCAAGCCCCTCGCACACAAAACCTCCTTTACTCCCTCCCTCCAACCTTTCCTAGGCCGACCCCTACCCCGCCTTCCTTCCACTACAGACTGATACACTCTTGAAGTTATTCTGTTTCGCTCCATTCTCTCCACATGTCCGAACCACCTCAACAACCCTTCCTCAGCCCTCTGGACAACAGTTTTGTAATCCGCACCTCCTCCTAACTCCCAAACTACGAATTCTCTGCATTATATTCACACCACACATTGCCCTCAGACATGACATCTCCACTGCCTCCAGCCTTCTCCTCGCTGCAACATTCATCACCCATGCTTCACACCTATATAAGAGCGTTGGTAAAACTATACTCTCATACATTCCCCTCTTTGCCTCCAAGGACAAAGTTCTTTGTCTCCAGAGACTCCTAAGTGCACCACTCACCCTTTTCCCCTCATCAATTCTATGATTCACCTCATCTTTCATAGACCCATCCGCTGACACGTCCACTCCCAAAATATCTGAATACATTCACCTCCTCCATACTCTCTCCCTCCAATCTGATATCCAATCTTTCATCACCAAATCTTTTTGTTATCCTCATAACCTTACTCTTTCCTGTATTCACTTTCAATTTTCTTCTTTTGCACACCCTAAACCCAAAATTCATCCACCAATCTCTGAAACTTCTCTTCAGAATCTCCCAAGAGCACAGTGTCATCAGCAAAGAGCAACTGTGACAACTTCCACTGTATGTGTGATTCTTTATCTTTTAACTCCACGCCTCTTGCCAAGACCCTCGCATTTACTTCTCTTACAACCCCATCTATAAAATATATTAAACAACCACGGTGACATCACACATCCTTGTCTAAGGCCTACTTTTACTGGGAAATAATTTCCCTCTTTCCTACATACTCTAACTTGAGCCTCACTATCCTCGTAAAAAACTCTTCACTGCTTTCAGTAACCTACCTCCTACACCATACACCTGCAACATCTGCCACATTGCCCCCCTATCCACCCTGTCATACGCCTTTACCAAATCCATAAATGCCACAAAGACCTCTCTAGTCTTATCTAAATACTGTTCACTTATATGTTTTCACTGTAAACACCTGGTCCACACACCCCCTACCTTTCCTAAAGCCTCCTTGTTCATCTGCTATCCTATTCTCCGTCTTACTCTTAATTCTTTCAATAATAACTCTACCATACACTTTACCAGGTATACTCAGCAGACTTATCCCCCTATAATTTTTGCACTCTCTTTATCCCCTTTGCCTTTATACAAAGGAACTATGCATGCCTCTGCCAATCCCTAGGTACCTTACCCTCTTCCATACATTTATTAAATATTGCACCAACCACTCCAAAACTATATCCCCACCTGCTTTTAACATTTCTATCTTTATCCCATCAATCCCGGCTGCCTTACCCCCTTTCATTTTACCTACTGCCTCACGAACTTCCCCCACACTCACAACTGGCTCTTCCTCACTCCTACAAGATGTTATTCCTCCTTGCCATATACACGAAATCACAGCTTCCCTATCTTCATCAACATTTAACAATTCCTCAAAATATTCCCTCCATCTTCCCAATACCTCTAACTCTCTATTTAATAACTCTCCTCTCCAATTTTTAACTGACAAATCCATTTGTTCTCTAGGCTTTCTTAACTTGTTAATCTCACTCCAAAACTTTTTCTTATTTTCAACAAAATTTGTTGATAACATCTCACCCACTCTCTCATTTGCTCTCTTTTTACATTGCTTCACCACTCTCTTAACCTCTCTCTTTTTCTCCATATACTCTTCCCTCCTTGCATCACTTCTTACTTTGTAAAAACTTCTCATATGCTAACTTTTCCCTTACTACTCTCTTTACATTATCATTCCACCAATCGCTCCTCTTCCCTCCTGCCCCACTTTCCTGTAACCACAAACTTCTGCTGAACACTCTAACACTACATTTTTAAACCTACCCCATACCTCTTCGACCCCATTGCCTATGCTCTCATTAGCCCATCTATCCTCCAATAGCTGTTTATATTTTACCCTAACTGCCTCCTCTTTTAGTTTATAAACCTTCACCTCTCTCTTCCCTGATGCTTCTATTCTCCTTGTATCCCATCTACCTTTTACTCTCAGTGTAGCTACAACTAGAAAGTGATCTGATATATCTGTGGCCCCTCTATAAACATGTACATCCTGAAGTCTACTCAACAGTCTTTTATCTACCAATACATAATCCAACAAACTACTGTCATTTCGCCCTACATCATATCTTGTATACTTATTTATCCTCTTTTTCTTAAAATATGTATTACCTATAACTAAACCCCTTTCTATACAAAGTTCAATCAAAGGGCTCCCATTATCATTTACAGGCTCTGGTGGCCTGGTGGTTAAAGCTCTCGCTTCACACGGTGAGGGCCTGGTTCGATTCCCAGCCAGAGTAGAAACATTGGACGTGTTTCTTTCCACCTGTTGTCTATGTTCCCCATCATAAAAATGGGTACTGGGTGTTAGTCGACTGGTGTGGGTCGCATCCTGGACACTGACCTAAGGAGGCCTGGTCACAGACCGGGCCGCGGGGGCGTTGACCCCCGGAACTCTCTCCAGATAAACTCCAGATAAACACCTGGTACCCCAAACTTACCTATCACACCCTCTCTAAAAGTTTCTCCTACTTTAGCATTCAGGTCCCCTACCACAATTACTCTCTCACTTGGTTCAAAGGCTCCTATACATTCACTTAACATCTCCCAAAATCTCTCTCTCTCCTCTGCATTCCTCTCTTCTCCAGGTGCATACACGCTTATTATGACCCACTTCTCGCATCCAACCTTTACTTTAATCCACATAATTCTTGTATTTACACATTCATATTCTCTTTTCTCCTTCCATAACTGATCATTCAACATTACTGCTACCCCTTCCTTTGCTCTAACTCCCTCAGATACTCCAGATTTAATCCCATTTATTTCCCCCCACTGAAACTCCCCTACCCCCTTCAGCTTTGTTTCGCTTAGGGCCAGGACATCCAACTTCTTTTCATTCATAACATCAGCAATCATCTGTTTCTTGTCATCTGCACTACATCCACGCACATTTAAGCATCCCAGTTTTATAAAGTTTTTCTTCTTCTCTTTTTTAGTAAATGTCTACAGGAGAAGGGGTTACTAGCCCATTGCTCCACCGGCATTTTAGTCCCCTCATACGACACGCATGGCTTACGGAGGAAAGATTCTTTTCCACTTCCCCATGGACAATAGAAGAATAAAGAAGAACAAGAGCTATTTAGAAAAAGGAGAAAAAACCTAGATGTATGTATATATATATGCATGTGCGTGTCTGTGAAGTGTGACTAAAGTGTAAGTAGGAGTAGCAAGATATCCCTGTTATCTAGCGTGTTTATGAGACAGAAAAAGAAACCAGCAATCCTACCATCATGCAAAACAGTTACAGGTTTCTGTTTCACAGTCATCTGGCAGGACGGTAGTACTTCCCTGGGTGGTTGCTGTCTACCAACCTACTGCCTACTATATATATATAAAATATATATATAATATATAATATATATATATAATATATATATATATATATATATATATATATATATATATATATATATAAAATATATATATATTAATTACCTGCACAGGTCTTCAAGACCTGTGCAGGTAATTAATACCTGTCTTCTCAAGACCCGTGGTGATATTCCCAGGGTGATATTCCTATGGTGATATCTCCAGGGTGATATTCCCAGAGTGATATTGGCATTGTGATATCTCCAGGATATTCCCATGCTAATATTCCCAGGGTAACTAACATCCCCGTGGATGGAGTGGTAAGCCAGTGGAAGGTCTCGGTCAGATGACCGAAAGCTCCAGCAGAGGGTCACCGTATAACTAACCCGCGTCAGGAAACACTTGTCTTGTTTCCTGACAAATCTTTCCTCCCGTCACTATTGTGTTTTTTCATGAATCCACCTAGAATGTCCTTAAATCTTGTTCACCTAGCAGTAAGTAGGTACCTGGGTGTTAGTGGACTGGTGTGGGTGGCATCCTGGGGACAAAATTAACCTAAGTTGTGGGAAATGCTCTACATAACCAGGAACTTTCCACTGATGTCAGCTATGGTCTGTATAAGTTGTATCATGTACTTGTAGAAATAAAGATTATTATTATCATTGTTATATGGACTTTACAGCATCCCTAGAAGCTGAGCCAGCCAACACTAATATAGTGTTTGGCTGTTACCTAAAGTGTTGGCTGTTAAGTTGGCGAGGCTGTGCGTCACACCTCTCTCCCCCACCTCTCTTATCCCTTCATAGTGCTACAATAAATTTTCTCTTGTGACATATTCTCTCTCATACATCTTGATTATATACATATCTAACATGTAATTTCTTGTTGCTTTTAAACCGCTTCGAAGTTTTACTCGTAAATGTACGGTGTTATGCTGTTGTGTTGGTTATAGGGCTACTGACACCTGACGCCGTATCGGGCCCTATTGTTTACATCACTACTACTACTACTACTACTAGTAATAATAATAATAATAATAATAATAATAATAATAATATATTTCTACAAGTACATGCACAAGGTATACAAACCATAGCTGACCTCAGTGACATACTATTATGTGTGTCAGTGTGTGTGTGTGTGTGTGTGTACTCACCTAATTGTGGTTGCAGGGGTCGAGACTCAGCTCCTGGCCCCGCTTCTTCACTGATTGCTACTAGGTTCTCTCTCTCTCTGCTTCCTGAGCTTTATCATACCTCTTCTTAAAACTATGTATGGTTCCTGCCTCCACTACTTCACTTGCTAGGCTATTCCACTTGCTGACAACTCTATGACTGAAGAAATACTTCCTAACGTCCCTGTGACTCGTCTGAGTCTTCAGCTTCCAGTTGTGACCCCTTGTTCCTGTGTCCCCTCTCTGGAACATCCTATCTCTGTCCACCTTGTCTATTCCCCGCAATATCTTGTATGTCGTTATCATGTCTCCCCTGACCCTTCTGTCCTCCAGTGTCGTCAGTCCGATTTCCCTCAACCTTTCCTCGTACGACATCCCCCTGAGCTCTGGGATAGCCTTGTTGCAAACCTTTGTACTTTCTCTAACTTCTTGACGTGTTTGACCAGGTGTGGGTTCCAGACTGGTGCTGCATACTCCAGTATGGGCCTAACATACACAGTGTACAGTGTCTTGAACGATTCCTTATTAAGGTATCGGAATGCTATTCTCAGGTTTGCCAGGCGCCCGTATGCTGCAGCATTTATTTGGTTGATGTGTGCCTCCGGTGACGTACTCGGTGTTATGGTCACCCCGAGGTCTTTCTCCCTGAGTGAGGTTTGTAGTCTTTGTCCACCTAGCCTATACTCTGTCTGCGGTCTTCTTTGCCCCTCCCCAATCTTCATGACTTTGCTTTTGGCGGGATTGAATTCGAAAACCCAGTTTCGACCACATGTCCACTGTCCAGGTCTCTTTGCAGTCCCCCTCATCCTCATCCTATTTAATTTTCCATCACTTCAATCATCTGGAACGGGGGACCTTAAGGCTATTCCTTCCATCATGTCGTTCAAAAATTATAAAAAATAGCCGGGGCCTAAACTGACCCCCTGGGGGCCCCCCGCTCGCACGGGCGCCCACTGTGAACCTTTTCAGTACCATGAATCGTTGCTGCCCCCCTGTCAGGTATTCCCTACCCATTCAGGCCCTCACGTTACATGCGCCTGATCCTCCGCTTCTACACTAACCCTTTTTGGGGGGAAACGTGTAAAAGGGCCTTCCCTGCAGTCGGGAAAACTCAATCAACCCACCCCTCTCTCTCGTGTCTTATTTCTTTACCTTGTCAAAAAACTCCGGGATTTTTGTATACAAATTTTCCCTTTCCCATGAACCCCCGGGTTTTCTTTTATAATCTTGTTCCTTTCCGGGTGTCGCCCCACTCTCCTCCGATAATCTTTCTCCAGACTTTGCACACAATACATGTAAGACACAGGTCTGTAGTTTAGCGCCTCGTTTCTGTTTCCTTTCTTTGGTGGTGTGTGTGTGTGTGTTTGTGTGTTTGGTTGTGTGGTGTGTTGTGTGTGTGGTGTTGTGTGTGTGTGTGTGGTGTAGTGGTGGTGTGTACTCCCCTATTGCGGTTGCGGGGGGTCGATTCAAACTCCTGTATGTTGGTGTAGATGTTATATACCGGGGTAATGGGGTTTCAAACATTTTTGGGGACATTTGATATTTTTTAATGGTTTTTGGGATTACAGTTTATGAGAAAAGAAATTGGTTGGTTTTGAGAAGGACCTGCCTTGTAGGGGCAAGTGGGCCCTCCTACGTGTTCCTTCATTCTTCGAACTAGAACTAGGTGAAAGCTCTTGATGAAAGTAACTATGATCCCCTTTCTGGGATCAAACTTCAAAACTTTCATTCTGGAATGACTCAAAGGGGTTTACATTCCTTAAAACAGTGATAGCAATATGCTTATTTTGGCGATATCAGGTGAGTTTGTTTTTAAACTGTTCCGGGCACTTTTCTTCTCGGGGTTCCTTTTCCAAGTTCATTTCCCCGGGGTTTTCACTCCCCGGGACTCATTTCCCCGGGGTTCACTTCCCGAAGTTCGCCTCAACTGTATTGCCACGACGTTCCCCAAAATATCCAACTAAACACAAATATTTTTCTCAAAAAAACATAAGGTGAGGGGGGGATGTTGAAAAAGGGGAGGGGATGTTGGGGAGAGAGGGGGGGGGTTTTGTTGGGGGAGAGGAGGAGGGGTTGTTGGGGGAGAGAGGGGGGGCTGTTGGAGGGAGGAGGGGGGGATTTTTGGGGGAGAAAAGGGGGGGTTTTTGGAGGAGGGGAGGAGGGGATTTTTGGGGGGAGAGAGAGGGGGCTGTTGGAGGAGAGGAGGGGGGGGTTTTTGGGGGAGAGGAGGGGGTTTTGGGAGGGGAGGGGGGGTTTGTTGGGGGAAAAGAAAGGGGGGTTTTTGGGAGGAGAGGAGGGGGATGTTGGGGAGGAAAAGGCTTTAAAATTTTATCAAAATTAGAAACATCAGTACACTATGAGGAGATACTGGTATGATAGTTACATAGGGGGAATGTATGCTAATTTGTCCTCTCAATTCCCCCCCACACACGGGGTGATGGTACCACCCCCACTGGTGAGGGTGCCACCCACACCGGGTGATGGTGCCACCCACACACTGGGTGATGGTGCCACCCACACACTGGGTGATGGTGCCACCCACACACTGGGTGATGGTGCCACCCACACTGAGTGATGGTGCCACCCACACTGGGTGATGGTACCACCCACACACTGGGTGGTGGTGCCACCCACACACTGGGTGGTGGTGCCACCCACACACTGGGTGAGGGTTTCCACCCACACACTGGTGAGGTGCCCCCCACCCCTGGGGATGATGCCACCCCACACTGGGTGAGGGTCCACCCCAACTGGGGGGTGGTACCACCCACCACGGGGTTTGGGGGTTGCCACCCCATGAGTGTGGTGCCCCCCACACTGGGGAGGGTGCCCCCCACACGGGGTGGGGGGTACCACCCACACACGGGGTGAGGTGCCCCCCCACACTGGTGATGGGCCACCCACACGGGGTGAGGGTCCACCCCACTGGGTGGTGGTACCACCCCCCCCACTGGGTGAGGGTGCCCCCCACACGAGTGAGGGTGCCACCACCGGGGTATGGTGCCCCCACACACTGGTGAGGTGCCATCCACACTGGTGAGGGCCACCCACACACTGGGGAGGGTCCCACCCACACTGGGTGATGGTGCCACCCACACTGGGTGATGGTACCCCCCACACACGGGTATGGTGCCCCCCACACACGGGTGATGGTGCCACCCACCACTGGGGATGGTGCCCCCACACACTGGGTGAGGGGTGCCACCCACATGGTGATGGTGCCACCCACACACTGGTAGGGGCCACCCACCACTGGGTAGGGTCCCCCCACACTGGTGAGGTGCCACCCACACACGGGGTGATGGTGCCACCCACACACTGGGTATGGTGCCCCCCACACTGGGTGGGTGCCCCCCAAAACGGGTGATGGCCCACTCACACACGGGGTGAGGGTGCCACCCACACACGGGGTGAGGGTGCCATCCACAACTGGGGATGGTGCCACCCACACACGGGGGATGGGCCACCCACACTGGGTGATGGGCCACCACACGGGGGTGATGGTGCCACCACACTGGTGATGGTGCCACCCACACGGGGGTATGGGCCACCCACACCTGGGTGTGGTACCACCCACACGGGTATGGTGGCACCCCACACGGGGTGAGGGTCCCACCCACACGGGGTGATGGGCCCCCCCCACAGGGTGATGGTGCCCCCACACTGATGATGGTGCCCCCCACACTGTGTGATGGTGCCACCCACAAAAAGGGTGATGGTGCCCCCCACACACTGGGTGATGGTCCCACCCACACACTGGGTGATGTGCCACCCACACACGGGTGATGGTGTCACCCACATGAGTGATGGTGCCTCCCACACGGGGTGTGTGCCACCTCACAGGGGTGATGGTACCACCCACACACTGGGTGATGGCCCCCCCCACACACGGGGTGATGGTCCCCCCACACTGAGTGAGGGTGCCTCCCCACTGGGTGATGGTGCCACCCACCAAGGGGGAATGGTACCACCCACACACTGGGTGGGGTACCACCCACACACTGGGTGATGTCCCCCCACACCTGGGGGTGATGGTCACCCACACACTGGGTGATGGTACCACCCACACACGGGGTGAGGTACCACCCACCCCCTGGTGATGGTGCCACCACACTGTGTGAGGTACCACTCACACATGGGTGAGGTGCCACCCCCTGGATGAGGTGCCACCCCAGGGGTGAGGGTGCCCCCCAAAAACACGGGGTGAGGGGTGCACCCAACGGGGTGAGTTGCCACCCACACACTGGGTGAGGGTGCCCCAGCTGGGTAGGTGCCCCCACACTGGGTATGGTGCCACCCCCAGGGGGTATGTGCCCCCCACGCTGGGGAGGGTGCCACCCACACCTGGGTATGTTCCACCCCACATGGGTGATGGTGCCACTCACACGGGTATGGTACCACTCCCACGTTGATGGTCCCACCCCCCAATTTGGGTATGGTGCCCCCACAACTGGGTGTGGTGCCACCCACACAGGGGTGAGGGTACCCTCACACACGGGGTGATGGTACCACTCACAACTGGGTGATGGGCCACCCACACACTGGGTGAGGGTGCCACCCACACACTGATGTGGTACCACTCACACACGGTGAGGTGCCCCCCCACACATGGGTGAGGGTGCCACCCACACACTGGGTGATGGTGCCACCCCCACTGAGTGAGGGTGCACCCAAACATGGGTGATGGTCCACCCACACACGGGGGATGGGCCACCCCACACCTGGGTGAGGCCCAATCACACACTGGGTGTTGGTACCACTCACACACTGGGTATGGTGCCCCCACACACTGGCTGATGGTGCCCCCACACACTGGCTGATGGTGCCCCCCCACACGGGGTGATGGGCCACCCACACCGGGGTGTGGGCCACCCACACACGGGGTGATGGTCCCACCCATACAGGGGGTGAGGGTACCCTCACAACGGGGTGATGGGCCCACCCACACATGGGTGATGGACCACCCACACACTGGGTAAAGGTCCCCCCACACACTGGTGATGGTGCCACCCACAACGGGGGTATGGTGCACCCACACACTGGTATCGTGCCACCCACACTGGGTGAGGTGCCACCCAACATGGGTGATGGTGCCACCCACACACTTTGTGATGGTACCACCACACACGGGGTGATGGACCACTCACCACGGGGTGATGGTGCCACCCCACACTTGGTGAGGGTGCCACCACCCACTGGTGATGGGGGCCACTCACACCTGGTGATGGGCCACCCCACACTGGGTGGGGGACCCCCACACAGGGGTGATGGTGCATCCACACACGGGGTGAGGGTCCCACCCACCCCGGGGTATGGTGTCACCCACACACGGGGTGATCGTGCCAACCCACACTGGGGGAGGGTGCCCCCCCCCACACTGGGTATGGTGCCACCCCACACTGGGTGATGGTGTCCCCCCACACATGGGTGATGTGCCATCCCCAACTGGGTGATGTACCACTCACACACGGGTGATGGTACCACCCACACACTGGGTGATGGTGCCACCCACACACTGGGTGATGGTACCACCCACACACTGGGTGATGGTGTCACCCACACACTGGGTGATGGTACAACCACATGGGTGATGGTCCCCCCACACACGGGGGTGATGGTACCACCCACACACTGGGTGAGGTGCCACCCAACTGGGTGAGGTGCCCCCCACCACGGGGGATGGTGTCCCCCCCACACACTGGGTGTGGTCCCATCCACAAGGGGTGATGGTATCACTCCACACGGTGATGGCCCCACTCACGCACTGGTGAGGGTGCCACCCCCCACACGGGGGTGATGGTACCACCCACCACTGGGTGAGGGGCCCCCACACACGGGGGTGATGGTCCACCCCACACTGGGTGTGGTACCCCCCACACACGGGGTGATGTACCACTCACACACAGGGTGATGATATCACCCATACACTGGTGATGGTACTCCCCCACACACTGTGTGAGGTACCCCCCACCACTTGGGATGGTACCACCCACACCTTGTGTGTACCACCCACACACTTTGTGATGGTGCCTCCACCACTGGGTGATGGTACCACCAACCAGGGTGGGGGTATCCCCCCACACAGGGTGATGGTATACCCACACACGGGGTTTTATGGTACCACCCACACGGGTGATGGTACCACCCACACACTGGGGATGGTACCACCACACCTGGGTGATTACCCCCACACACTGGGTGAGGGGGACCACCTACACATGGGTGAGGTCCACTCCACCTGGGTGAGGCCCAAACCCACACACGGGGTGATGGTACCACCCACACACTCGGTATGGTACCACGCACAAACTGGGTGTGGTATCACCCACACACGGGGTGAGGGTATACCACACACGGGGGGAGGGTACCACCCACACTGGGGTGATGGTACCACCCCACAACGGGTGAGGACCCCCTACACACTGGTGATGGTACCCCCTACAATGGGTGATGGTACCACCACACACTGGGTGATGGTACCACCCCAACTGGGGAGGGTCCACCCACACAGGGTGTGGTACCACGCACATACTGCGTGAGGGTACCACCCACACACTGGGTGATGGCACCACCACACACTGGGTGATGGTACCACCCACACACTGGGTGATGGTACCACGCACACACTGGGTGATGGTACCACCCACACACTGGGTGATGGTACCACCTACACACTGGGTGATGGTACCACTCACACACTGGGTGATGGTACCACCCACACACTGGGTGATGGTACCACGCACACACTGGGTGATGGTGCCCACCACACACGGGTGAGGTCCCACCTACACACTGGGTGATGGTCCCACTACACAGGGGTATGGTACCACCCACACACGGGGTGATGGACCACCCAACCTCGGTAGGGGTACCACGCACCCCGGGGTGATGGTACCCCCACACATGGGTGATGGTACCACGCACAACTGCGTGATGGTACCACCCACACACGGGTGATGGACCACGCACACATGGGTGATGGTCCCCACCCACACATGGGTTGGTCCCACCCAACACTGGGTGATGGTACCACCCACACACGGGGTATGGTGCCACCAATACTGCGTATCCCAGGGGCACCCCCAGGGAGGGGATGAGCCGGGGCACCCCAGGAGATGATGATGCCAGTGGCACTCCCGGGAGACTGGATGATGCCAGGGGCACCCCCAGGAGCTGGAGATGCCATGGCACTCCCGGAGACGGGATGATGCCAGTGGCCTCCCAGGAACTGGAGATCCAGTGGCACCCCAAACGGGATCTCTTTCGCCGGAAAAAACCTTCCTTTATCCAATACTTTTAAAATGAGTTAGTGATCCAGAAAGACTAGGGGGAAAGCAAATTTTGGTTTTTCACTGGGGTGTGGCCCGGGCACTGGGGTAGGTGGGGGTAGGGGTCCGGGCACTGTGGTGTGGTGGCTGGCCGGCACTTGGTAGGGGTGGCAGTGTCCTGGCCTGTGGTAGGTGGGGTAGGGTCCGGCCCTGTTGTAGGGGGTGGTATAGCCCTGGCACTGTTTAGGTGTGGTAGTAGTCCTGGCACTTTTGTAGGTGGGGTATGGTCTGGCATGTTGTAGGTGGTGTAGGGGTCCTGGCATTGGGGGGGAAGGGGTGGTATGGCCCTGGCACGTTTAGGGTGGTAGTAGCCCCTGCACTGTTTAGGGGGTGGTAGGGGTCCGGGCACTTTTTGTAGGTGGTGGTAGTAGTCCGGGACTGGGGTATGGTGGAGGGTCCGGGCCTTTTGTAGGTGGTTTGGGTAGATCCTGGCCTTTTGTAGGTGGGGGTAGTAGCCGGGCACTGTTTTGGGTGGTGGTATAGCCCGGGCCTGTGGTAAGGGGTGGATAGTCCTGCCTGTTGTGGTGGTGGTAGGGCCGGCACTGGGGTAAGTGGGGGTATGGTCCGGGCACTGTTGTAGGTGGGTATAGCCCTGGCACTGTTAGGGGGTGGTAGTGCCTGGCACTGTGGTAAGTGGGGGTATGGCCCTGGCATGTTGTAGGTGGTGGTAGTAGTCCGGGCAGTGGTAGGTGGGGGTATGGTCCGGGGCATTTTGTAGGTGGTGGTATAGCCTGGCACGGGGGTAAGTGGTGGTAGTGGTCCTGGCACTGTTGTAGGTGGTGGTAGTAGTCCTGGCACTGTTGTAGGTGGTGGTAGTAGTCCTGGCACTGTGGTAAGTGGTGGTAGTGGTCCTGGCACTGTTGTAGGTGGTGGTAGTAGTCCTGGCACTGTGGTAGGTGGGGAGGGGCCGGGCACTGTTGTAGGGGGTGGAGGCCCTGGCACTGTGGTAGGGGTGGTAGTGGCCCTGGCACTGTTGAGGTGGGGTAGTAGTCCGGGCACTGTTGTAGGGGTGGTAGTACCCTGGCACGTGGTGGGTGGGGGTAGTGGTTGGCACTTTTGTAGGGGTGGTAGTAGTCCTGGCACTGTGGTAGGTGGTGGTAGTGGTCCTGGCACTGTGGTAGTGGCCCTGGCACTGTGGTAGGTGGTGGTAGTAGTCCTGGCACTGTGGTAAGTGGTGGTATGTCCTGGCACTGGGGGGGGGGCCCTGGCACGGGGAGGTGGTGGTATATCCTGGGGGGGGGGGGGGGGGGGTAGGTGGTGGTTGGCCTGGCACTGTTGTAGGTGGGTAGACCCCTGGCATGTTGTAGTGGTGGTAGTAGTCCTGGCCTGGGGTGGGTTTGGTGGTGTGGCCCTGGCACTGTTTAGGGGGTGGTAGTAGTCCTGGCGCTGTGGTAGGGGTGGTAGGGGTCCTGGCACTTGGTAGGGGCCCCTGGCACTGTGGTAGTGGGGGTAGTAGTCCTGGCACTGTGGTAAGGGTGGTATGGTCCGGGCACTGTGGTAGGGGCCCCTGGCACTTGGTAGGTGGGGGTAGATCCGGGCACTGGGGAAGGGGTGGTAGGGGCCGGCACTTTTGTGGGTGTGTAGGTCCGGGCCTGTGGTATGGGGTAGGGTCCTGGCACTGTTGTAGTGGTGGTAGTATCCGGGCACTGTGCTAGGTGGGGGTAGTGGCCTGGACTTTTTGAAAGGTGGGGGGATGGTCCGGGCACTGTTGTGGGGGTGGTAGTATCGGGCACTGTGGTAGGGGGTGGTAGGGGCCCCGGCACTGTTGTGGGTGGGGGTAGGGGCCTGGCACGTGCTAGGTGGGGGTGGGGGTTTGGCACTGTTGTGGGTGGTGGCAGGGGTCCGGGCACTGTTGTAGGGGGGGTGTAGCCCTGGCACTGTTGTAGGTGGTGGTAGTAGCCCCCGGGGGGGGGGGGGGGGGGGGGGGGGGGGGGGGGGGGGGGGGGGGGGGGGGGGGCCTGGCACGGGGGTAGGTGGTGGTAGGGGTCCGGGCACTGTTTAGGTGGGGGCAGTGGTCCGGCACTTTTGTAGGTGGGGTAGTATCCTGGCACTGGCTGGGTGGTGGTAGGGGTCCTGGCACTGTGTGGTGGGGGTATGGTCCTGGCACTGTGGTAAGTGGTGGTAGTGGTCCTGGCACTGTGGTAGGTGATAGTAGTGGTTCTGGCACGTGGTAGGGGGGGTGGTAGTAGCCCGGACTGTGAGGTGTGGTAGTGGCCCTGGCCTTGGTAAGGGGTGGTAGGGGCCCTGGCACTGTTGTAGGGGGTGGTAGATCCTGGCACTGTTAGGGGGTGGTAGGGGTTCCGGAAAGTTTGGTGGTGGTATGTCCTGGCACTGTGGTAGGTGGTGGTAGTGGTCCTGGCACTGTTGTAGGTGGTGGTAGTAGTCCTGGCACTGTGGTAGGTGGTGGTAGTGGTCCTGGCACTGTTGTAGGTGGTGGTAGTAGTCCTGGCACTGTGGTAGGTGGTGGTAGTGGCCTGGCACTGTTGTAGGTGGTGGTAGTAGTCCGGCACTGGGAGGTGTGGTAGGGGTCCGGGCACTTTTTGTAGGGGGTGGTAAGCCCTGGAACTGGGGTAGGTGGGGGTAGTGGTCCGGGCCCTGTTGTAGGTGGTGGTAGTACTCCTGGCACTGTGGTAGGTGGTGGTAGTGGTCCTGGCACTGTGGTAGTGGCCCTGGCACTGTGCTAGGTGGTGGTAGGTCCTGGATGTGGTGGGGTGGTGGTAGGCCCGAACTGTGGTGGGTGGTGGGTTTTTTTTGGGCACTGTGGTGGGGTGGATAGTGATCCTGGCACTGGGGTGGTGGGGAGGGGTTCTGGCCTTGGCAGGGGGTACATGGTCCTGGTACTGTGGTAGGGGGTGTAGGGGTCCGGTACTGTGGTGGGTGGGGGTAGTGGTCCGGGTACTGTGGTAGGTGGGGGGTAGTGGTTCTTTATGTGGTAGGTGGTGGTAGGGGCCCTTTGTACTGTGGTGGGTGGTGTTAGGGGCCTGGTATTGTGGTGGGGTGGTGGTAGGGGTCCTTGTACTGGGGTGGGAGGTAGAGGTCCTGGTACGTGTGGGGGTGAATAAAAGGTGGGGGTAGTGGCCTGTACTGTGTGGCGGTGACAAAGGGGTGGTATTGGCCCTAGTCTCTGTGGGGGTGACTCCCAGTCGGTGGTATTTCCAGTACTGGTGGTGGTGACTAAAGTGTGGTAGTGGCCCTTGTACGTGTTGATAAAGGGTCGTGTGGTCCTAGTCTGGGGGTGGTGGCAAAAGTGGGGGAGGGGCCCTAGTATTGTGGTGGTGACTAAAGGTGGGGGTATTTGGGTCCGGTATGTGTGGTGGTGAAAAAGGGTGGGGTATGGCCTAATACTTTTTTGGGGGGGTGGCTAAAGGGGTGTATGGTCCGGAATGTGTGGTGGTGCTGAAGGGGTGGTAGGGCCAGTACTGTGGGGGGGTGGCAAAAAGGGGGTTAGGGGGTCCGGGTACTGTGTGGTTGTGACTAAAGGTGGTGGTAGTGGTCCTAGTATGTGTGGGGGTGGCTAAAGGGGGGTAGTGCCCCTGGTACGTGTGGGACTAAAGGTGGGTAGGGTCCTGGTACTGGGGTTGTGACTAAAGGTGGGTAGTGGTCTGGTACGTGTTGTGACTAAAGGGGGGGGGTTGGTCCGGTACGTGTTGTGACAAAAGGGGGGGGTAGGGTCCGGGTACTGTTTTTGGACTAAAGGGGTTATTCCCGGGTATGTTTGTGACAAAAGGGGGGGGTAGTGGCCCTTACGTGTTGTGACTAAGGTGGTGGAGGGTCCGGGTAGTGTTGTGACTAAAGTGGTGGGGGGCCGGGGTACGTGGTTGTGAAAAGGGGGGGGGTAGGGTCCGGGGTACTGTGTTGGACTAAAGGTGGGGTAGTGGCCGGAACTGTTGTGACAAAAGGGGGGGGTAGTGGTCCGGGTACATGTTGTGGACAAAAGGGGGGGTAGGGGGTCCGGGTACGGGTTTTGTACTAAAGGGGGGGTGTGGTCCTGGACTGTTTTGACAAAGGGGGGTAGGGGTCCTGGTACTGTTTTGACTAAAGGGGGGGTAGGGGTCCGGGTACGGGTTTTTGGACAAAGGTGGGAGGGGTCCTGGACGTGTGGTGATGACAAAAGGTGGTGTAGTGGTCCGGGACTGTGTTGTTACAAAAGGGGTGGTAGTGGCCTGGTACTGTGTTGTGACAAAAGGGTGGGGGTAGTGGTCCGTACTGTGTTGTGACTAAAGGTGGGGGTATGGTTCGGGTACGTTGGGGGTCAAAAGGTGGTGGTATGGTCCGGTACTGTGTTGTGCTAAAGGGGTGGTATGGCCCCGGTACGGGGGGGTGACTAAAGGGGGGGTAGTGGCCCTGGTACTGTGTTGTACAAAAGGGTGGGGTAGTGGCCACGGGTTTTTGTGACAAAAGGTGGGGGGTGGTCCTGGACTGTGTTGTGACTAAAGGGGTTTGGTAGGGGTCCTGGACGTGTTGTGACTAAAGGGGGGGGTATGGCCCTGGTAAGTGTTGTGACAAAGGGTGGGGGTAGTGGCCCCTGACTGTTTTGGACTAACGGGGGGGTATGGTCCTGGTACTGTGTTGGACTAAAGGTGGGGGTAGGGGCCCTGGTACTGTTTTTTGTGACAAAAAGTGGGGGGTAGGGTCCGGTACTGTGTTGTGCTAAAGGTGGGGGTAGTGTCCTGGATGTGTGTGACTAAAGGGGGGTAGTGGTCCGGACGTTTTGGAAAAAAGGGGGGGGGGGGTAGGGGCCCCGGTACTGTGTTGGAAAAAAGGGGTGGTATGGTTCTGGTACTGTGTGGGGGACTAAAGGGGGTAGGGGCCTGGTACTGTGTTGTGACAAAAGGGTGGTGGTAGTGGCCGGACTGTGTGGGGGGTGATAAAGGGGGTAGGGGCCCCTGGTACTTGTTTGACAAAAGGGGGGGTAGGGGTCCTGGCTGTGTTGTGATAAAGGTGGGGGTAGTGGTCCTGGTACTGTGTTGTGACTAAAGGTGGTGTAGGGGTCCGGGTACTGTTTTTGTACAAAAGGGGGGGGGTGTGGCCCGGTACTGTGTTGTGACTAAAGGTGGGGTAGGGGCCTGGAAACTGTTTGTGACTAACGGGGGGGGGTAGTGGTCCGGGTACGTTTTGTGACAAAGGTGGGGGAGTGGTCCTGGTACTGTTTTGTGACTAAAGGTGGGGGTAGTGGCCCTGGACTGTGTTTGACAAAGGGGGGGGAGTGGCCGGTACTTTTTTGTGACTAAAGGGGGGGGTAGGGGTCCGGGGTACTGTTTTGTGACAAAGGTGGGGGTAGTGGTCCTGGTACGTGTTGTGACAAAAGGGGGTATGGTCCGGGTACTGTGTTGTGACTAAAGGGGGGGGTGGGGGCCGGGAGTTTTTGTGACAAAAGGTGGGTAGGGTCCTGGTACTGTGTTGGGGACAAAGATGGGTAGTGGTCCGGGTACGTTTTGGGGGACTAAAGGTGGTGGTAGGGCCCGGGTACTGTGTGGTGGGCAAAAGGGTGGGGGTATGGTCCGGGTACTGTGTGGTGGTGCCCTAACCTCCCACACCTGGTGTAAAATTTGCACCACTTTTGAAAACAACTTTAAATGTTTGTCACACCTATTTTTTGAAGTAACTTGGACCCCTCGATTTTTTTGCATGTGTCCCACTGCAACTGGCTCACGTATTGAATTTTTACCGGGGAAGTCGAGAGGTTTCTCCTGTCATCAAAATTTCGTTTTCCCCAACTTAAAAGGGTTTTGCATCCGTACCAACTTCTAGCGGGAGATATCAAGTTGTGCAGCTAGAAAGTGAAAAAAAATGCTGGGTTTTGGCTGTTGGTAAAAATTATAGCACAAAAAGGTCGGTTCGTACGGTGTTTTCTCCTCGTCCCTATAAACCACACCCAACACATGAGGACTATACTTGCATCTTCTCATCGACCCTATAAACCACAGGTAAGAAAGACTATACGGTGTAGTTGTCATCGCTCTATAATCCACAACAAAACAAGAGTAAAGATTGACGGTTTAACTTGTCACGACCCTATAAACCACAATAAAACACAGACTATACGGTACATCCTCTCATCAGCCTGAAAACTGAACACCACGAGCTAGTTTATTTCGTGGGTACAAATGGTAGTTACATAGGTGATTACCCCCTTTACCACCCCCCACCCCTCACCGCCCCCCATGTAAGTACTGGGGGTTTCATCACCCCCCCCAAGCCCCCCCATTTTCCCGTCAATCACCATGGAGGGTTTGAAAAAAAGTGTAATTAAGCGGTTTTGGGGAAGGGCCCCCTAAGCCCTTTCTTCTGTTTTCTCACATCAAAATCTTCATTCCCCTTTCTTCTCTCTCTCTCTCTCTCTCTCCCTCTCTCCCCTCCTCTCTCCTCTCTCTCTCTCTCTCTTCATCCCTCTACCCCTTTTCCCTCCCCCTCTCCTCTCTTTCACAAATTCACCCCAGGTAACGCACTGTGGCTGTGGTGAGAATACGTGTGCGGTGATAGTTGTGGTGATACTAGCAGTGTTTTGGGTTGGTGGTGGTAGTTGTGGTGATTGCTGGTAGTATTCTGGGTCAATGGTGGTAGTTGTGGTGATATTGGTAGCACTAATAAGGGGTGGTAGTGATAGTTGCGGTGATACTGGTAGTATTCTGGTTCGGTGGTGGTAGTTGTGGTGATACTGGTAGCACTAATAAGGGGTGGTAGTGATAGTTGTGGTGATACTGGTAGTATTCTGGTTCGGTGGTGGTAGTTGTGGTGATACTGGTAGTACTAAGCGGTAGTGGTGATACTGGTAGCACTAAGGGGCGGTGGTGATACTGGTAGCACTAATGGGTGGTGGTGGTGGCAGTTGTGGTAGTGCTGGTGGTTGTGGCTTTAAGAAGTGAATAGTGAAAATATAATATTATGAGAGCTGGCCAAGGAAAAGGGAGAGTAGCAAAGGGAGAGTGGGAAGGGAGAGGGAGGGTAGCAAAGGGAGAGTGGGAAGGGAGAGGGAGGGTAGCAAAGGGAGAGTGGGAAGGGAGAGAGAGGGTAGCAAAGGGAGAGTGGGAAGGGAGAGGGAGGGTAGCAAAGGGAGAGTGGAAAGGGAGAGGAGGGTAGCAAAGGGAGAGTGGGAAGGGAGAGAGAGGGTAGCAAAGGGAGAGTGGAAGGGAGAGGGAGGATAGCAAAGGGAGAGTGAGAAGGGAGAGAGAGGGTAGCAAAGGGAGAGTGGGAAGGGAGAGGGAGGGTAGCAAAGGGAGAGTGGAAAGGGTGAGGGAGAGTAGCAAAGGGAGAGTGGGAAGGGAGAGGGAGGATAGCAAAGGAGAGTGGGAAGGAGAGAGAGGGTAGCAAAGGGAGAGTGGGAAGGGAGAGGGAGGATAGCAAAGGGAGAGTGGGAAGGGAGAGAGGGTAGCAAAAGGGAGAGTGGGAAGGGAGAGGGAGGATATCAAAGGGAGAGTGGGAAGGGAGAGGGAGAGTAGCAAAGGGAGAGTGGGATGGAGAGGGAGGATAGCAAAGGGAGAGTGGGAAGGGAGAGGGAGGATAGCAAAGGGAGAGTGGGAAGGGAGAGGGAGGATAGCAAAGGGAGAGTGGGAAGGGAGAGAGACGGTAGCAAAGGGAGAGTGGGAAGGGAGAGCGAGGATAGCAAAGGGAGAGTGGGAAGGGAGAGGGAGAGTAGCAAAGGGAGAGTGGGAAGAGAGAGGGAGAGTAGCAAAGGGAGAGTGGGAAGGGAGAGTGAGGATAGCAAAGGGAGAGTGGGAAGGGAGAGGGAGGATAGCAAAGGGAGAGTGGGAAGGGAGAGGGAGGATAGCAAAGGGAGAGTGGGAAGGGAGAGGGAGGGTATCAAAGGGAGAGTCTGAAGGGAGAGGGAGGGTAGCAAAGGGAGAGTGGGAAGGGAGAGGGAGAGTAGCAAAGGGAGAGTGGGAAGGGAGAGGGAGGATAGCAAAGGGAGAGTGGGAAGGGAGAAGGAGGATAGCAAAGGGAGAGTGGGAAGGGAGAGTGGAAGGGAGAGAGAGGGTAGCAAAGGGAGAGTGGGAAGGGAGAGGAGAGTAGCAAAGGGAGAGTGGGAAGGGAGAGGGAGGATAGCAAAGGGAGAGTGGGAAGAGAGAGGGAGGGTAGCAAAGGGAGAGTGGGAAGGGAGAGGGAGGGTAGCAAAGGGAGAGTGGGAAGGGAGAGGGAGGATAGCAAAGGGAGAGTGGGAAGGGAGAGAGAGGGTAGCAAAGGGAGAGTGGGAAGGGAGAGGGAGGATAGCAAAGGGAGAGTGGGAAGGGAGAGGGAGGGTAGCAAAGGGAGAGTGGGAAGGGAGAGGGAGGGTAGCAAAGGGAGAGTGGGAAGGGAGAGGGAGGATAGCAAAGGGAGAGTGGGAAGGGAGAGAGAGGGTAGCAAAGGGAGAGTGGGAAGGGAGAGGGAGGATAGCAAAGGGAGAGTGGGAAGGGAGAGGGAAGGTAGCAAAGGGAGAGTGGGAAGGGAGAGGGAGGATAGCAAAGGGAGAGTGGGAAGGGAGAGGGAGGGTAGCAAAGGGAGAGTGGGAAGGGAGAGGGAGGATAGCAAAGGGAGAGTGGGAAGGGAGAGAGAGGGTAGCAAAGGGAGAGTGGGAAGGGAGAGGGAGGATAGCAAAGGGAGAGTGGGAAGGGAGAGGGAGGGTAGCAAAGGGAGAGTGGGAAGGGAGAAGGAGGTAGCAAAGGGAGAGTGGGAAGGGAGAGGGAGATTAGCAAAGGGAGAGTGGGAAGGGAGAAGGAGGATAGCAAAGGGAGAGTGGGAAGGGAGAGGGAGGGTAGCAAAGGGAGAGTGGGAAGGGAGAGGGAGGGTAGCAAAGGGAGAGTGGGAAGGGAGAGGGAGGATAGCAAAGGGAGAATGGGAAGGGAGAGAGAGGGTAGCAAAGGGAGAGTGGGAAGGGAGAGGAGGATAGCAAAGGGAGAGTGGGAAGGGAGAGGGAGGGTAGCAAAGGGAGAGTGGGAAGGGAGAGGGAGGGTAGCAAAGGGAGAGGGAGGATAGCAAAGGGAGAGTGGGAAGGGAGAGAGAGGGTAGCAAAGGGAGAGTGGGAAGGAGAGGGAGGATAGCAAAGGGAGAGTGGGAAGGGAGAGGGAAGGTAGCAAAGGGAGAGTGGGAAGGGAGAGGGAGGATAGCAAAGGGAGAGTGGGAAGGGAGAGGGAGGGTAGCAAAGGGAGAGTGGGAAGGGAGAGGGAGGATAGCAAAGGGAGAGTGGAAAGGGAGAGAGAGGGTAGCAAAGGGAGAGTGGGAAGGAGAGGGAGGATAGCAAAGGGAGAGTGGGAAGGGAGAGGAGGGTAGCAAAGGGAGGGTAGCAAAGGGAGAGTGGGAAGGGAGAGGGAGGGTAGCAAAGGGAGAGTGGGAAGGGAGACGGAGGATAGCAAAGGAGAGTGGGAAGGGAGAGGGAGGATAGCAAAGGGAGAGTGGGAAGGGAGAGAGAGGGTAGCAAAGGGAGAGTGGGAAGGGAGAGGGAGGATAGAAAAGAGAGAGTGGGAAGGGAGAGGGAGGATAGCAAAGGGAGAGTAGGAAGGGAGAGGGAGGGTAGCAAAGGGAGAGTGGAAAGGGTGAGGGAGGGTAGCAAAGGGAAAGTGGGAAGGGAGAGGGAGGATAGCAAAGGAGAGTGGGAAAAGAGAGGGAGGGTAGCAAAGGAAAGTGGAAAGGGTGAGGGAGGATAGCAAAGGGAGATTGGGAAGGGAGAGGGAGGGTAGCAAAAGGAGAGTGGGAAGGGAGAGGGAGGGTAGCAAAGGGAGAGTGGGAAATGGAGAGGGAGGGTAGCAAAGGGAGAGTGGAAAAGGTGAGGGAGGGTAGCAAAGGGAGAGTGGGAAGGGAGAGGGAGGGTAGCAAAGGGAGAGTGGGAAGGGAGAGGGAGGGTAGCAAAGGGAGAGTGGGAAGGGAGAGGGAGGGTAGCAAAGGGAGAGTGGGAAGGGAGAGGGAGGGTAGCAAAGGGAGAGTGGAAAGAGTAAGGGAGAGTAGCAAAGGGAGAGTGGGAAGGGAGAGGGAGGGTAGCAAAGGGAGAGTGGGAAGGGAGAGGGAGGGTAGCAAAGGGAGAGTGGGAAAGGAGAGGGAGGGTAGCAAAGGGAGAGTGGGAAGGGAGAGGGAGGATAGCAAAGAGAGAGTGGGAAGGGAGAGGGAAAGTAGCAAAGGGAGAGTGGGAAGGGAGAGGGAAAGTAGCAAAGGGAAAGGGAGAGTGGGAAGGGAGAGGGAAAGTAGCAAAGGGAGAGTGGGAAGGGAGAGGGAAAGTAGCAAAGGGAGAGTGGGAAGGGAGAGGGAAAGTAGCAAAGGGAGAGTGGGAAGGGAGAGGGAAAGTAGCAAAGGGAGAGTGGGAAGGGAGAGGGAAAGTAGCAAAGGGAGAGTGGGAAGGGAGAGGGAAAGTAGCAAAGGGAGAGTGGGAAGGGAGAGGGAAAGTAGCAAAGGGAGAGTGGGAAGGGAGAGGGAAAGTAGCAAAGGGAGAGTGGGAAGGGAGAGGGAAAGTAGCAAAGGGAGAGTGGGAAGGGAGAGGGAAAGTAGCAAAGGGAGAGTGGGAAGGGAGAGGGAAAGTAGCAAAGGGAGAGTGGGAAGGGAGAGGGAAAGTAGCAAAGGGAGAGTGGGAAGGGAGAGGGAAAGTAGCAAAGGGAGAGTGGAAAGGGAGAGGGAAAGTAGCAAAGGGAGAGTGGGAAGGGAGAGGGAAAGTAGCAAAGGGAGAGTGGGAAGGGAGAGGGAAAGTAGCAAAGGGAGAGTGGGAAGGGAGAGGGAAAGTAGCAAAGGGAGAGTGGGAAGGGAGAGGGAAAGTAGCAAAGGGAGAGTGGGAAGGGAGAGGGAAAGTAGCAAAGGGAGAGTGGGAAGGGAGAGGGAAAGTAGCAAAGGAGAGTGGGAAGGGAGAGGGAAAGTAGCAAAGGGAGAGTGGGAAGGGAGAGGGAAAGTAGCAAAGGGAGAGTGGGAAGGGAGAGGGAAAGTAGCAAAGGGAGAGTGGGAAGGGAGAGGGAAAGTAG
Organism: Cherax quadricarinatus; assembly: GCF_026875155.1. Lineage (NCBI taxonomy): Eukaryota > Metazoa > Arthropoda > Malacostraca > Decapoda > Parastacidae > Cherax > Cherax quadricarinatus. The sequence continues at coordinate 1,823 of NW_026471923.1, read as the reverse complement.
CAAAGGGAGAGTGGAAGGGAGAGGGAAAGTAGCAAAGGGAGAGTGGGAAGGGAGAGGGAAAGTAGCAAAGGGAGAGTGGGAAGGGAGAGGGAAAGTAGCAAAGGGAGAGTGGGAAGGGAGAGGGAAACGTAGCAAAGGGAGAGTGGGAAGGGAGAGGGAAAGTAGCAAAGGGAGAGTGGGAAGGGAGAGGGAAAGTAGCAAAGGGAGAGTGGGAAGGGAGAGGAAAGTAGCAAAGGGAGAGTGGGAAGGGAGAGGGAAAGTAGCAAAGGGAGAGTGGGAAGGGAGAGGGAAAGTAGCAAAGGGAGAGTGGGAAGGGAGAGGGAAAGTAGCAAAGGGAGAGTGGGAAGGGAGAGGGAAAGTAGCAAAGGGAGAGTGGGAAGGGAGAGGGAACGTAGCAAAGGGAGAGTGGGAAGGGAGAGGGAAAGTAGCAAAGGGAGAGTGGGAAGGGAGAGGGAAAGTAGCAAAGGGAGAGTGGGAAGGAGAGGGAAAGTAGCAAAGGGAGAGTGGGAAGGGAGAGGGAAAGTAGCAAAGGGAGAGTGGGAAGGGAGAGGGAAAGTAGCAAAGGGAGAGTGGGAAGGGAGAGGGAAAGTAGCAAAGGGAGAGTGGGAAGGGAGAGGGAAAGTAGCAAAGGGAGAGTGGGAAGGGAGAGGGAAAGTAGCAAAGGGAGAGTGGGAAGGGAGAGGGAAAGTAGCAAAGGAGGATAAAAGAGGTGGATAGATAAAATAAATAGTCTGAGACAAGTACAGACATGCAGAAAGTTACTCCTCCTCTTCCTCTTCCTCTTCTTCTTCCTCCTCCTCTTCCTCTTCCTCCTCTTCTTCCTCTTCCTCTTCCTCTTCGTCCTCTTCCTCTTCTTCTTCCTCCTCTTCTTCCTCTTCCTCCTCTTCTTCCTCCTCCTCTTCCTCTTCTTCTTCCTCCTCCTCTTCCTCTTCCTCCTCTTCCTCTTCCTCCTCTTCTTCCTCTTCCTCTTCCTCTTCGTCCTCTTCCTCTTCCTCTTCTTCTTCCTCCTCCTCTTCCTCTTCGTCCTCTTCCTCTTCCTCCTCTTCTTCCTCCTCCTCTTCCTCTTCCTCCTCTTCTTCCTCCTCCTCTTCCTCTTCCTCCTCTTCTTCCTCCTCCTCTTCCTCTTCTTCTTCCTCCTCCTCTTCCTCTTCCTCCTCTTCCTCTTCCTCCTCTTCTTCCTCTTCCTCTTTCCTCTTCGTCCCTCTTCCTCTTCCTCTTCTTCTTCCTCCTCCTCTTCCTCTTCGTCCTCTTCCTCTTCCTCCTCTTCTTCCTCCTCCTCTTCCTCTTCCTCCTCTTCTTCCTCCTCCTCTTCCTCTTCCTCCTCTTCTTCCTCTTCCTCTTCGTCCTCTTCCTCTTCCTCTTCCTCACTCATACCAGCTAATTACTGTGAATGAAACTTAAAGATTATAATCCGCCCCTCGAGGCCATGTTGCTGAGGCAGTGAAATTCACTGTTTTCCTACTGCTACTGTCCATGTTGTCACTGTCCATGTTGTCACTGTCCTTGTTGTCACTGTCCATGTTGTCACTGTCCTTGTTGTCACTGTCCATGTTGTCACTGTCCATGTTGTCACTGTCCATGTTGTCACTGTCCATGTTGTCACTGTCCTTGTTGTCACTGTCCTTGTTGTCACTGTCCATGTTGTCACTGTCCATGTTGTCACTGTCCATGTTGTCACTGTCCATGTTGTCACTGTCCATGTTGTCACTGTCCTTGTTGTCACTGTCCATGTTGTCACTGTCCATGTTGTCACTGTCCATGTTGTCACTGTCCATGTTGTCACTGTCCATGTTGTCACGCCATGTTGTCATGCTGTTGTCACT
>NW_026471921.1:0-10908 GCF_026875155.1 Cherax quadricarinatus | reverse complement strand
GACGTGTTTTTGGGGGGGAACCATACATAGTTTTAAGGCGGGGTATGAAAAAGCTCATGGGGCAGGGAGAGAGAGGGCCCTAGTAGCAATCGCGAAGAGCGGGCCAGGGCTATGACTCGACCCCTGCAACCACAAATAGGTGAGTACACACACACACACAGAGGCGGGGCCATGACCCTATGACTCGACCCTAGAAACCACAATTTGGTGAGCGCACACACACACACACGTATCTCCTCTTATCCTTTGTTTCCACCGTTAAATATTACCTAACTTATCGTTGCTATTCCCCTGAGCCCACAAAGAAAGGAAAAATTTTTGCTACAACCTAAACTGGAAAGAATGGAGGAGAGGAAAGGGAAGAAAGAAGGAAGGATTTAGGAGACGGAGGGGAAACATCTTACTTTGGAGGGAGCGAAAATGAGCGAGACCCCAAACAAAGGTAAGTTTGACGTAATGTCTGCAGAAGACGAGGAGGAAGTGAGAGGCCAGCAGAGATTGTGCGAAAACGTTGAAAGGCTCGATCCTCTTTCGTAAGCCCTGATCCTCGGACACCCCAGGAGGATGTAGATAAATAGTTCAGAGAACCGACAATTGATAACTAGACACATGTGCCCCTCGGGGAAGGTTTCTTGATGTTGGTGAGGGGCTCTTAAATTTAGGGAATTGGATCTGTGCTCCAGTTCCCTGAATTAAGCCTGAATGCCTTCCACATTCCCCCCCCCCCAGGGCGTTGTATAATCCTAGGGGTTTTAAAGCGCTTCCCCTTGATTATAATAAATAATAATAGAAAACATGTGCAACACTTGGTATCTTTACTGAGGAAACGTTTCGCCACACCTGTGACTATCCACAATAAACATACCCAAGTGTTGCTCATGTCTAATTTATCTCGTAGAGGGAAGTTAGGGAGCGTCACCACCCGGCCACGGACGGGATTACGAACGTCACCACCCGGCCACGGACGGGAGTTTACGAACGTCGCCACCCCCCCACGGACAGGGTAATAAGCAAAAATTTATACAGAACAAGTGATAGGTATATACGAGAAGAGAAAGCTGGAAAACAAGAGAGTTTAAGGGAAACCCACTTCTTACTTACTGTTTATTCTCTATTCAATGGATTACTTTGTTTTTTTTAAGGACTTTGCTTCAGTATACTCTTGTCCTTTGTAGAAGTGCTGCCAACTTTTCTCAGTCCTGCCAACCATCAGTCAGGCGTACCAAACCCCTTTTCACTCCCCAGCAAGCCTGTGTGTTTAACGCGATACCATCCAGCTGCTGGAACGAGTGAACAGTGTTTGTCCAGAGGAACTAGGCGATGAGCACTTTCCCCCACAGCATATGACATGAGCATGGGGAAGCCTTTCTGACAAAAGCAGGAGAAGCTTTACTGGCATGAGCATGGGGAAAGCCTTACTGGCATAAGCATGGGGAAGCCTTTTGACATTTAGCCTGGAGAAGCCTTACGGTTATGAGCATGGAGAAAACCTTTCTGACATGAGCATGGGGAAAACCTTACTGGCATGAGCATGGGGAAGCCTTACTGGCATGAGCATGGGGAAGCCTTTCTGACAAGAGCATGGGGAAGCTTTACTGGCATGAGCATGGGGAAGCCTTACTGGCATGAGCATGGAGAAGCCTTACTGGCATAAGCATGGGGAAGCCTTTCTGACATGAGCATGGAGAAGCCTTACTGGTATGAGCATGGAGAAGCCTTTCTGACATGAGCATGGGGAAGCCTTACTGGCATGAGCATGGGGGAAGCCTTACTGGCATGAGCATGGGGAAAGCCTCTTTTCCCCAGCATCATCCCCAAAAAATTTTCCCAGAATCTTCCATGTATCTTCCAAAATGCTGACTAGAAATCTCCCAGGGGACAAACGAACAATTTCTAGGAATAAGCCAACATTTTTCCCGGAGACTAGACATCTTCCGTGGCACTAGACATTTCCAGGACACTAGATAATCTTCCAGGACCAAGACAATCTTCCAGGACATTAACAGCACCTTCCAGAAGACTAGACACCTTCCAAGACACTAAACATATTCAGGACAAGAGACATCTTCCAGGACACTGACATCTTCCAGGACACTAACAGCAAAATTCCAGGACACTAGACATCTAGGATACTAGACATCTTCCAAGACACTAGACATCTTCCAAGACACTAACAGCATCTTCCATAACCCTTAACATCTTCCGGGGCATTTAGCAGAACCTTCCACGACACTACATATCTTCCAGGACACTGAATATCTTCCAGGACATTAGCAGCACCTTCCAGGACACTAGACATCTTCCAGGACATTAGCAGCACCTTCCAGGAGACAAAAAGAGCCTGTGTAAGGAGACTATCTCCGAGCATCTCCCGGAGACTCGCAAAAGCCAGAGGGCCTGATGAGTACACTAAAGGAGCTAAAAGTGAAGGCGGGACTCTGAGAGCTCAGTTCAATGCATGAATGGATTCAGATGTCAACTGCGGCAGGGTGGATAATACATCTATTTTGAGCACAGGAAGGGTGGACTTAAGACCAAGTGGAGGTGGCACAGGGGCATTTGAATATGAGTGAGGGAGGGGCAGTGGAATATGAGATGAGGAAGAGGGCAGTGAATTATGTGAAAAAGGGGGCAATGAATGTGATATGATGAAAAAGGGGCAAGGGAATATGAGAGGATAAAAAAAGGGGTAGTGAATATGAGATGAAGAAAAGGGGCAGCGAATATGAGATGCAGCAGGATAGAGGAAATGAAACGGGCGAATGCTGATGAAGCATGGGATGATGCAGAGGAAAGAAAGGGTTTCGAGACAAAGAGGAAGTTAATAAAAGAGAGAGATAAGATTAAGAGGAAGGAATGGCGACAGGAAGAATTAGCCGAGATGAAAAAGAGGACAAAAAATTTTTACTTACCTGTAATTACTGGAAAGTTAAAAATTTGTGTAATGTCAGGGAATATCTGTGCTTTGTTAGAGGGGGAAAAACTATCAATCAGGAGAAACCTGTCAAATGACAGGGGAAAATTGTCTTATGTCAGAGGAAACTGTTTTATGTCAGGGGAAAATTGCCTTATGTCAGGGGAAACTGTCTTATGTCAGGGAAAATTGCCTTATGTCGGGGGGGAAACTGTCTAATGTCAAGGGGGGGGAAAACTGTCTTATGTCAGGGTAAAGTGCCTCATGTCAGGGGAAAAGTGAGTTATACCAGACGAAAATTGTTTTCAGGGGAGACATCAATGTTATGTCAGGGGAAAACTGCTGTGTTGGGGGGAAAAGAGCTAGGGTTGTATTAGGGACGAACCGTGTTGTTTGCAGAGACTATCTGAAATTTAAAGATTAGAGAGAGAGAGAGAGAGAGAGAGAGGGAGAGAGAGAGAGAGAGGAAGAGAGAGAGAGAGGAGAGAGAGAGAGGGGGAGGAGAGAGAGAGAGAGAGGAGAGAGAGAAAGACAAAACAGACAGACAGAGACTGCAGATGCAAAACTGAAAAGCTTCCAAAGGGAATAAGAAAAAATGGGAGAAAAACCCCGGGAGGGAGAAAGGCAATGAGAAGAGAGGAGGAAGAGAATAAAAAGAGAAGAGGAAAGTGTAAAAAAAAATGGAAGAAATGAATCTACCTACCTGGAGTCTACCTGGGGGTAAATTTCCGGGGATCAACGCCCCCGCGGCCCGGTCCATTGACCAGGCCCCCGGTGGATCAGGGCCTGATTTAACCAGGCTGTTACTGCTGGCCACACGTAGTCCAGCGTACGAGTCAGAGCCCGGCTGATCCGGGACCGACTTTAAGTATCTGTCCAGCTCCCTCTTGAAGGTAAACCAGGGGCTTATTGGTAATTTCACTTATGCCTTTGGGGGGAGGCTGTTGAACAGTCTTTGGGGCCCCCGGGCACTTATGGTGTTTTCTCTTAGTGTATCAATGGCGCCCCTACTTTTCACTGGGGGTATGTTGCACCGCCTGCCCAGTCTTTTACTTTTGTAGGGGAGTGATTTGTGTGTGCAATTCGGGGCCATTCCTTTTAAGGATTTACCAAGTTTAGATTATGATATATTTTTCTCGCCTGCATTCCAGCGAGTAGAAGTCAAGTGCTTCCAAGCGTTCCCAGTTTGTTGAGGCATTTGACAGAACTTATACGTGCAGTAAATGTTTCTGTACACACTAGATCTGCAAAATTTTACCTGCTTTGAATGGAGATGTTAATGTACAGCAATATTTCCAGCGTAGAGAGAGCTAGTGATTGAAAAGGATCATCACGGCTTGGCATCTCTTGTTCTGAAAAGTTCTCATTATTTCCCTTTATCATTTTTTTTTTGCAGTTGTGATCGTGGCACTGTTTTTTGATCGTTTGAAAGTGAGATTCTCAACATTACCACTCCAAGGTCCCTCACATTATTTTTCCGCTCTATTGTGTGATCAGAGTTTGTAGTATACTCAGTTCTATTTTATTATCTCCTCCAGTTTTCCATAACGGAGTATTTGAATTTGTCTTATTGATCATACTGTTTTCCGTCCCCAAATTGGAAAACTTGGTTTATATCTTCTTGGAGGTTAACAGTGCCCTCAACGATGACAGTTTTCATGCAGATTCTAGTACCGTCTGCAAAGGATGACACGGTACTGTGGATTACATCAATGTCTGATATGAGATGAGAAACAGGATGGGGGAGGAATAAGACTAAATTTAGACAGAGGAAACAGGAGGAAAAGGGAGAATAAAAGAAGAAGAAAACAGAAAAGGAGAATAAAAGAAAACGATACCAAACCCCAAAACAACATATAAAACAGATTCTCGAAATGTTTCTGAAAAATCTCAATACGAGAATGACACATCAAACCCAAATCTGACTCAAAGTTTTTATAAAGCCACATCAGGAGGAAAACAAAGAACAAGAACCAAGTAATCAGGCTGAAAAAGGAAGGAGGGGAGATCACAGGGAACAATAAGAAGTTAAAAAAAGAAACACACAAACCCCTGAATAATATAAAAGTACACCTGAAAATTCGGGCAGTGTCCCCTGAGTACGCTTCAACCATAAAATACCATTAAATCCACTGTATTAATGTCGGGGGACACTTCCTAGAAAGGCTGGGGCGACTGATCACTTCAAACTCCCTTTGGGCAATCTCCCACACTCTTTTAATATTATTCTCTGACATACTGACAAACCATGGGCTGGAGAAAGGTTCCATAATGAAGATACCCAGGTTGAAACCATGTGCCCTTATGCATACTATAACCTATAAGGAGGAGCAGAATTCCCTGCCTGAGGGTGCAATGCACAGCATCGTTAAGTTAGACACATGTACAAACACTTGGGGATCTTTACTGTGGAAAAAAGCTTCGCCACACAGTAGCTTCTCATACAATACAAAAAAGGGAATGGTTGAAGAAGTCACTGTGTGGCAGAAAAACTTTCCTCAATAAAGTACCCAAGTGTTGCACATGTGTCTAATTTATCAACTTGTGGGTTCTTTGAACCATTTACAACATCCCTTTATTGTATCGTACGGGAAGAAACAGGTTGAATGTGGGGAAATGCTTTAAAGATGTGGGTAGACTGTTTTGAAGGGAAACACCTGGACAGGTGGGATTAGACTATATTAAAAGCAGGTGGGCTGTAGTTTCAAAAGTAAATCGAGTACAGCTCATGCTGACGATCCTTTTTTAAAGATGAAAACTGGACCTTTTAGGGCCTGTAGAACGTACTGATTATTTGTTCCTTTCATGGCCACCACTTTCCATCACACTTATGCAGTATGGGAATCTTTATTCGGGAAACTTTTCGCCACACAGTGACTTCATCAGCCCAAATTTACAAAGGGGGAAGGCGTAAGGAGAGGAGGAGTATGAGGTAATCAGTCCCTCAGCCTGGAGTCGATGTGTTCAGTCCATCAATCTTGTAAAATTTGTACAGCATAGGGGCCGTAGACATTCCCACTCCCAGGTCCCTCACATTATTTTTCCGCTCTATTGTGTGATCAGAGTTTGTAGTATACTCAGTTCTAGTTATTATATACTGTAGTGAGGTGAGGTGAAGCGGGGGCGGAGGCGGGTCATAGTGGTACCATCCACTAGTCGAGTAGGTCTTCGTCCAAAGGTTGAGCAAGTGCTGAAGAATTCTTTGTAACAAGACCCCATGATGCTGCAGGTGCCCTTGACAGTTGTGATGAATTGGTTTGAAAAACCGCCTTTCCTCTTTGTATTGGACTGATGAAGCCACTGTGTGGCGAAACGTTTCCTGAATAAAGATCCCATATGCTGCATAAGTGTCTCAATCTTCAACTTGTCGGTTTTTCAAACCATTCATCACAATTTTCCCATCACATAACCCCATTCATGGTCCAGAAAGACCACCGAGCCACAGTGTCCTATACAGTGCAACTTTACAGAAGTCATTACCTCCGCATCTGCCCGTTCATTATATGGGACACCGCATTACTCTATACACAACCAGAACCTAATTATGAACCGGAATAGAAGCAGGCCAACCACTACTGAATTTCCTGGTCCCAGGAGGCGCTGTGGCACCCTTTGTACTAGAACCAGAAGAATGAATACGTGTTCACTAAGCCATTCCTCACTGGCATGGTTTTGATCACATCAGAATGGAACAGCAAGAATGCCATGTAGTTTTGCAGTGAATTTAGAGGAATTTATTAGAAGCTTCGCAAAAATACGAGTGTCACTGCTTACTCCCTCCCCAAACTCCCCACTCTCTACTCCCCACTCTCCATTCTCCACTCCCCACTCTACTGACCCACTCCTACTCCCCACTCTCCCTTTTCTCTGATTCGTAGAACTCCACGACTCCACAAGGGAAAAAACTACTCAGAAAACGCACACGTTCCTGAACTACTTTTTTTGGGAAAAACGTTTCTCTCTGTGTAGATTTTTTATCATGACTTGATAAAACTCTACAAAAGCAAAAACCTTGTCTCGTCGAAAATTGTCTAGTTTCTTCACTATTATTCAGGAAGATGCCATTTTGGATCCAGTAAAAAAACCTTGATCCTCAACGCATGTACCCCCACATTGTTAGATGATGTGTGTCGAGGTCATTACTGGTGCCATTCTTCTAGGACTCCCATACAATACCCACAGGGGAAGGATGTCGGGATGCATTCTGGTGACAATCCCCCGTCGGAGGGCAGAAAAATCGACGCCACACTCTCAGGAAAGACAAGCCACATCCGTGCATGGAAGGAAAAAAAAAACCGTGACGTTAGTAACCTACATCCAAGACGGGCAGTGTCAGCCAAACTGCCATCACGAACAGTTGTCTATTTTGATAAATTAAGAAACATGTGCAACACTTGGGTAAACTTTATTGAAGAAACGTTTCACCACACAGTGGCTTCATCAGTCCTATACAAAGAAGAATAGTGAAAATCAGAAGGAACCCGAGGCAAAACATTTTCCCCCAGCCTGGAGTCGATATAAATGTCCATCATTCTTTTCAAGACTGATGGACTGATTACATCGACTCCAGACTGGGGGGAAAATAATTACCTCAAAACTCCTCATCTTCCACCCTTTTTTTTGTATTGGACTGAAAAAAGCCACTGGCTGGCGAAACGTTTCCCCAATAAATATACTCAAATTCTGCACATGTATCACATTCTTCATATTGGTTGACATGGAGATCTGTGACCCAACAACGATGGGAAAACTTAAAATGACTTGATATGGGAGGGAAGGGAGGAGAACAGAGAAGAGGAGGAGGAGGAGGAGGAGGCAATGGAGACAGAAGGAAAGGGAAGTGAGAGGAAGAGAGGGATTCCAAGACGTTTTTTACATGCAAATGAGGTTGTGTAGCGATGAATCTGAGACCGAGTTGCCGTTTACTTTTATAAACAAGTTGACAGCGGTATGATAGACAGTGTAGTGAGGGCACCAGGGCAGTGACAGACGTGTAGTGACACACCAGGACAGTGATAGACAGTGTAGTGACACACCAGGACAGTGATAGACGGGGAGTGACACACCAGGACAGTGGGAAAACAGTGTAGTGACACACCAGGACAGTGATAGACAGTGTAGTGACACACCAGGACAGTGATAGACAGTGTTTGTGACACACCAGGACAAAGACAGACAGTATAATGACACACCAAGACACTGATTGACAGTATAGTGACACACCAAGACACTGATTGACAGTATAGTGACACACCAAGACACTGATTGACAGTATAGTGACACACCAAGACACTGATTGACAGTATAGTGACACACCAAGACACTGATTGACAGTAAGTGACACACCAAAGACACTGATTGACAGTATAGTGACACACCAAGACACTGATTGACAGTATAGTGACACCACCAAGACATGATGACAGTATAGTGACACACCAAGACACTGAATTGACAGTATAGTGACATACATAGCAGTGATAGTGTAGCGACACATAGGGACAGTGATAGATAGTGTAGTGACACACCAAAACAGCGATAGACAGCGTAGTGACATACCAGGACAGTGATAGACAGTGTAGTGACACACCAAGACGGTGAAGACAGTGTATGACACACCAAGACAGTGATAGACAGTGTAGTGACACACCAAGACAATGATAGACAGTGTAGTGACACACCAAGACGGTGATAGACAGTATAGTGACACACCAAGACAGTGATAGACAGTGTAGTGACACACCAAGACAATGATAGACAGTATAGTGACACACCAAGAAAGGTGATAGACAGTATAGTCACACACCAAGACAGTGATAGACAGTGTAGTGGGGCACACCAAGACAATGATAGACAGTTAGTGACACACCAAGACAGTGATAGACAGTGTAGTGACACACCAAGACAATGATAGACAGTGTAGTGACACACCAAGACAGTGAGAGACAGTGTATGACACACCAAGACAGTGAGAGACAGTGTAGTGACACACCAAGACGGTGATAGAACAGTATAGTGACACACCAAGACAGTGAGAGACAGTGTAGTGACACCCAAGACGGTGATAGGGCAGTATAGTCACACACCAAGACAGTGATAGACAGTGTAGTGACACACCAAGACAATGATAGACAGTATAGTGACCACCAAGACAGTGAGAGAACAGTATAGTCACACACCAAGACAGTGATAGACAGTATAGTCACACCCCAAGACAGTGATAGACAGTATAGTCACACACCAAGACAGTGATAGACAGTATAGTGACACACCAAGACAGTGAGAGACAGTATAGTGACACACCAAGACAGTGAGAGACAGTATAGTCACACACCAAGACAGTGATAGACAGTATAGCCCACACACCAAGACAGTGATAGACAGTGTAGTGACACACCAAGACAGTGAGAGACAGTATAGTCACACACCAAGACAGTGAGAGACAGTATAGTCACACACCAAGACAGTGATAGCAGTGTAGTGACACACCAAGACAGTGATAGACAGTGTAGTTGACACACCAAGACAGTGATAGACAGTGTAGTGACACACCAAGACAGTGATAGACAGTGTAGTGACACACCAAGACAGTGATAGACAGTGTAGTGACACACCAAGACAGTGATAGACAGTGTAGTGACACACCAAGACAGTGATAGACAGTGTAGTGACACACCAAGACAGTGATAGACAGTGTAGTGACACACCAAGACAGTGATAGAAAGTGAGTGACACACCAAGACAGTGATAAAAAGTGTAGTGACACACCAGGACAGTGACAGACATGTAGTGGCCCCCAGGACAGTGATACAGTGTAGTGAGACACCAGGACAGTGATAGACAGTGTAGTGACACACCAGGACAGTGATAGACAGTGTACTGACACCCCAAAGACAGTGGATAGTGTAGTGACACACCCTGACGTGATAGTGCAGTGACACCCCAAAGGGACACTGATAGACAGTATAGTGACACACCAAGACATTTAAACAGACAGCGTAATTTTCATCAAGACGGGTTATTTGTAATAACACAAGACAGTGACAGCGATAGAGAGGGGTAGTGAACACCAAGACACTGATAGACAGAAATAGTGACACCAAGACAGGCAGTGTAATAACACAACAAGACAGTGACAGCGATACATAAAAGTAGTGACACACAAGACAACAATAGTGTTTTTATATTACGAAGGGCTTTTGATCCAAGGAATTAGAGGTGTACTTCCCCTCCATCGGATCAAACCTGACGGCCTCCTAACTAGATCCCGTTTAACAGACTTCATCATATTTCTTCGCCCTTTAAGTCCGGTCATTAAAACTGTTTCGTAAATTGTCAGACAGAAATATTTTGAAAATATTTTCCGATGGACATAATTTTCAAATATATTTTGAGATAGACATATTTTGAAGTATATTATCACTGGCCTCTCCCTCCTGCATGATTACATAGTTTTAATATACGAGATATTGAAGATTATGCTAATGTGGTTTAATTATAGAAGATTGCGCAGGTAATTATATACGCTGGCATAGGTAATGTTATAGGTAAAATGGGATTTGTTGAGGGTTTTTGGGTGGCAAAGGCTTGTTAGAGTCCTCCTTGCATAAACTTAACACTGCTAAAAAAATCTAACTTAACACAACTCATTTAAAATAATCTACCTTACCTTAACTCGTCGACATAACCTAACAAAAACCTGAGATAACCAAACCCCATACCCAACAAAACCTCACCTAATGTAATCGACAAAACACAACCTTACCTAACGTAACCTAGCTTAAAACCTAACATAGCGTAACCTAAACTTAAATGTAATCTGACATAACGTAGCTTAACCTAACCTAAATCCAACCTAATCTAATGTAGCTTAACCTAACCTAATGTAATCTAACCTAACGTAGCCTAACCTAACCTAATGTAACCTACCTAATCTAACCTAACCTAACGAAGCCTAACCAAAACCAAACCCTGATGTAATCTTAACCTAACGG
>NW_026471920.1:0-11553 GCF_026875155.1 Cherax quadricarinatus | reverse complement strand
ACCGGGGGGGGATAGTTCCTAGTAGAATAAAAGGGGCCCAGAAATCCCCCTCCGACCCAAGAGGACCCACCGCAAGTAGCGCAGAGCAGCAGGAACCCGTCCCCATACCCTACCCATAAAGCCATAAACCGGCAATCCGGGGAAGCAACCTCACACTTACCTGGAGTTTACCTGAGAGAGTTCCCGGGGGGCCCAAGCCCCCGGGGCCCATCTGTGACCGGGCCCCCTGGGGGATCAAGCCTGATCAACCAGGCTGTTCTGCGGGCTGCACGCAAACCAACGTACGAGCCACAGCCCGGGCTGATCAGGAACTGATTTTGGGGTTTTTTGTCCAGTGCCATTTGAAGACTGCCAGGGGTCTGTTGGAAATCCCCCTTATTTGCTGGGGGGCTTGAACAGTTTTGGGCCCCTGACACTTATTTATGGCCCCCTTAAAACGGCAGTGACCCCCCGTTTTTCATTGGGGGGGATGGTGCATCGTCTCCCAAAATCTTTTGCTTTCGTATGATGATTTTCTTGCAAGTTCGGTACTAGTCCCTCTGGGATTTTCCGGGTGTATAAATCATGTACTCTCCCTCCTGCGTTCCGGGGAATACAGGTTTGGGAACCTAAAGCGCTCCCAATAATTGAGGTGTTTTATCTCCATTATGCGTGCCGAGAAAGTTCTCTGTACATTTTCTAGGTCGGCAATTTCACCTGCCTTGAAAGGTGCTGTTAGTGTGCAGAAAATTTTCCAGCCTAGATAGAACAAGTGACCTGAAATGTCATCGGGGCTTGGCCTCCCTAGGTGGGGTTTTATGGCTAAGTGACTAAATACTAGTTTGTGAGTTTAGCAATGTGAATGCTTTTGTTTTGGCACAGTACATAGTTTCAGTATTGGAATATCACAGGATTTATTATTTTAAGATTGAGATTAATTTTTCTTTTTAGGTCAAATAGTAGTGAGTGTAATGTGAACCACCAGGTGGATTGGGTAGTTTTTGCCCGGGTGTACAGGAGAAAGATTTTTCTAAGGGTATTTTGAAGGTGATGAATGGTCTGCATTTCAAAAAGTTCTCAGGTGGGGGTATTCCAATTTTACCTTTTTTACAACATTGAATTTTTGTAAAGGTTTAGTCGGACACGGGGAATGTCGTAAGATGTTTGTGTCTGGTTTTATGCCTGTGGGTTCGTCACAACTAAAGAAAGCGTTTTGGGTTAATTGATATTAGATTTTAAGGCCCTTAATGTAGATTGCCAGATTAAGTGTGGTTTCGAACTGGGATAAGTTTGGTCTATGAAGAGTGGGGGGGGGGTTGCCAGGGATGGATTTAGTGTTTTTCTTACTAAGCTTTTTGTTGGGTTTAGGTTTTGGGGGGTTTTTTGCTGCAGTTACCCCCAACACAAATAGCATAGGTGAGGTATGGATAAAAAGTGAGTGGTATAGTGGGAAAAGGGGCATTTTGCGCACGTAGTATGTATTTTGGGGAGAGGATCCCAACCTTTTGGATACTTTTTTGTTATATGCGGGATATGGTGCAAAAATTCAGGTTTTTTGTCAAGGTAAAAACCCTAGGAATTTGCCCCCATATTTCGGTAATTAAGTGTTGTAAAATCTTTTGTTTAATTTGTGCATCTCCTCTCTTTTACCAAACAAAATATACGGGTTTTGTCAGTGTTAAGCGTAAGTTTTTTTGGGGCGTCATCCAAGTCGATTTTTTAAATCAGCTCCCATTCAAAGGTTTTTTGAGGGGTGGAAGTTTTAGGGAAAGAGAGACATAATCGTGTCGTCACAAAGAGAATGGGTTTTTCGGGTTTGGGGATACTTTGGAAGGTCATTGATGTATAGAGGAGGACGGGGGACCAAGGAAACTTCCCTGCAGAACTCCAGTATAAAAGGGGCCGTGTTGCTGATGCCGTTTTTAAGGTGACATACTGATCCTATTATAATGAAGATAATTACAGATAATACCCAGCCCACACCCTACCTTTCTCAAACAACTTTTGGGAAAAATTACCCCAAGACACTACTAAAGTCACCTTCAACTTCACATGAGGCAGCCATTAATAACTTCAAACACAGTAGCAAACATTGACTGGCACCTGAGCTAGAATCTATACAAATTTTGACGAATTATTAATTTTTTTCTAAAAAAACCCAAACCTATACAACACTGCCCAAAAAAACTAAACAAGACAGCAAAAGAGACTAAACATCCCGGGTTAACCCCCCACATTTCCAAATCCAAAAATACAAAACCCAATAGAAAAACAGTACAAAGGGTCACAACCAAGACCAAAAAAAACGTTACACGAAATCCAACCAGCCTGATAAGAAGGAAAAAAAAATTGTATTAGAAACAGATTATCCAACTTACGAGGTGATATAAAAAAGACCGGGAAAACCCTATCAAAATTCTAGGAACAAAAAAGATATCACGAAATAGCGAATAAAATTAGCAGATAACCCCCAACTCCCCCCCAACAAAAACCAAAACAGACTCAATGACTTTTTCCCCCACTAAACAAAACCTTGCCAATAAAACCCCAAGCTCAATCCCCACCAAATGACTACCTCACCGGCAACCCCCGAAACCTTTTCCTAGCTCCGACTAACCCTACTCCCCTTTTAATAAACACACTAAAAAACAAGGCAGGAATTTAAATACCTTACCACCCTTATATACAAAAAAGTGTCACAAGTGCATCACCAATCATTAAACACTTTTTAAAAAACCCATTGAATCCTCCACCCCCCTACAGTACTCAAAAACAAGGGTCACCCCCGTCCACAAAGGAGGAGACCAAACAGAGTTGAATAACTATAGGCCAATTCCAACTTACACCCCTCTCAAAAAAACTTCGAAAAAAATTAAAATTTATAAACGAATCTACTCCTACCTTAACTCCCAAAAAAATACTCAAACCCCTGCCCAATTTGGATTCAGGCCAAAAAAAAACTAATGATGCTATTTTACACATCTAGAACATATAACACTGCAATAGAGAAAAAAGAAGTCCCACGGGGGTCTTCATTGACTTACGTAAAGCTTTGATACAGTTAACCATGACTTTCCCACAAAATTGTCACACTAGGTAAAAGGGGACTCCCTCAAATACCCAAGTCATACCTCAGCAACAGAAACCAATATGTTAGCAAATGGGGCAAAATCTTCTGCACAAACCCAATTACAGTTGGTGTCCCCCCAGGGAAATGTCCTTGGCCCTCTTTCTTTCTCCATAATAAATACCTACCAAAAAGCTTTGCAAATTTCTCAACCCAACATTTGCAGATGACACTACATACGTCTTCTCCACCCGAGCCCATCACGCTAGCCAATACGTAAAACCGAATTACAGAAAAATCACCTGGATAGGGGGCAAAAAACCACCTAAACATTGACAAAACCACTTCATTTTATTTTTGGGAACAGAGCTAAGATGTCCCTCTTAAAAATAAGATAAACGGATCACCTTCACAAAACAACAAGGGAAAATTCTTAAATCCACCTTGATAATAGCTCAAATTTCATACACAATACAAAAAAATTTCTAAAAAATTTCCAAGACTGTAGGGATACTATCGAAATACGGTACTAGCCCACAAACCCCTCCTGGCCCCATATCACTCTCTTATTTACCCTATCCACCTATGGAATTTTTGCATGGGGCTCAAAAACAAGTAACCATCTCAACCACTAAATTACCCAACAAAAGGTGCAGTTAGAATATAACAAATTCTCACTATAGGGAGCACACTCCACCCTATTCAATACCTAAACCTACTCACCAACAAAACACCATATTATTACTGCACCTATTACATACTAGAACACTTAACTCTGATATTTAAACCCCCCCCTCAAAAATTCCTTTCCAATCCAACAGAACACATGACCATAACACAAAGGGACAGACACTCTTTGATGTTTTCCCCGGTCCATCTCACCTATCAAAAACTCAATGCACAAAAAGGCCCTAAAATCTGGAAATTTATTACTGTAAATATAAAAGAAACACTACCTGTTTTTAAAAATTCAAATCTCTTCCCCAAAACACTTACCTCACCCCAAAAACCAAAAAAATACGAATAACTGAAACCCTTTTAAATTTATATCTAAATTTTCTCACAATTATATCACTAAATGTTAAACCTAAAAACCCCAAACTAACTTTATTATTTTTTTAAAAACACACCCAAAAAGAATACCCATTCTACTGAATGTACAACAATCTACAACCATTGACCTTCTTTGTAAACTCACGGCTTTATAGTAATCTGTTTACATTAAATTTTATCACTGATTTCATCGTTGCCTAGTAACTTAATTTTAAATTTTTAAACCACCCAATGCTATGCATAGTATAAGTGGGTTTGGCAGCTGCTCTTATCTGTATTTTTTTTTACCTCTGTTTTGTGTGCTCAAATTTTTAAAAAAAAATAAATAAAAAAAAAAATAAGCAAGCGCATGGGCCCCTTTTACCGTAAGATCAAATTTGTGGGGTAGGATGTCGTGGTCTACTGTGTCAAAAGCTTTCTTAGGTCAAAAAAATTCCTAGTGGGTATTCCTTTTTTTCCAATGCGTGTAAAGCAGATCTAGCATTTTTTTGATTGCATCATTATGCTTTTAATTTTTCCTGAACCAAACGGCAGGGGTTTATAGTTTTGAGCCGTTTTAAATGAATACAATCTCCTGTCACGAGTTTCTCAAAGATTTTGGGGTAGCAATGGTAATTAGTATTGGCCTAAGTTTTTAATCTGTAGGGGCCCACCTTTTTTATTGGTTAACCCTTGCCATCTTGAAGGGTTTTAGGAAGGGGCTATCTCTATGACTTGTTAAAAATAAGAAATAGCAGCAAAGGAAAGGGCCGCTCGCTTTTTACAGTAATGGTGGGACATAGAAAAGATTCCCCGAGTTATTTTTAAGTGACTTATAACTCGGTACTTCCGTGGGGTCATTGGGCAAGATAGAAGGAATTAGGGAAATTCCCATTAGGTATCCCCGGCATGGGGATTGGTATGGGGATTTTCCTGGCAGATAATCCTATTTTGAGAAGAAGTCGTTATCTTTTTAGCTGTTCAGTGGGATTTTAGGGGGTTTTTTCTTTGGGGTTTATTTGGGACAATATTTTTGGTTTTTCTCAGTTTGGGGGCCCCCTAAATCTGAGGGGTTTTTTCCGGGCCCTTTTTTTATATCTCCTCAGTGTCGTGAATCTACTGGAGTAGTAAGGTTTTTTGGCTTTCTTTTTATTTTTGGTGAGAGCTGATGAATGGGTTTTTAAAAATATTTTGTGTATTAAGCCCTGTCTATTTTGCTTTTCATATGGTGTTTCTTGTAAATGGATTTCAGAATGGTGCGGTTAGCCATGGGCAACCAAGCTGTTTTTTTTGTGATCTGTTTTGTTTTTATGGGACAATGTTTGTTGAAATTTCAAAAGTTGTTAAGGAAAATGCTGTCCGTCATCATACCATTGGGCCTTGGAAAATTTTCTGTAGGCCAGTCAACAGTCCTCTAGGTCAGCTGTGAATTTCCCCCTACTGGGGCCTCGCAGGAGTTAAATAACTTTGTTGTATTAAAGTGGTAGTTTACAATGTTTGTCAGGGGGAAGGTAGGGTAGTGGTTTTAGTGTATCTATTTCCCTAAATTTAAGGGGGGCAGAAATTTTGGGCCCAAAAGTGGTCTATTAGGTTGCACTTGTCTCAGTGAGCCTGGTTGGTTTAGTTATTTGGATAGAAGGGTTTTTTCAATTGTGTGAAATCAGTTACAGGCTGACATCTAGAACCAAGGTTGTTTAAGCCTCGACTAAGAGAAATGGTGCTTTTCATTTGTCCGTTTTTTTTTAGTGACTTTAATTTTTTCACGAAATTTGGGGGTGTTGTGTGAGTATCCGGTAAATGGGGACCGTTTTTTAAAGCGTCTTAAGGTTTTTTACAGTAAAATTTCAAAAATGTATTCCCCCCTATTCATCACTAAAGCAAATGGGGCTAAGACAAGATAATTTGGGTTTAAAATAATAGATTGCAATCCACCCCCAACTTGGTTTTGGGGGGCTTTGAAATTTCTGTGTATCCTGGTAGAGGGGAGATATCTATTGTGTCCTGCTTAACCAGTCTCAGTAAGAATAATGCAGGAGAAGGGTGTCTTTAGTGATTCAAGGAGTGCTAGGAGGTCATCATAGTGTTTGCTTAAGGACCTGATGTTGTAGTTAAGTACTGATAGACTTTTAGCATTGTTTAGGATAGTGGTGGCTTGAGATGCTGTGTAATAAAGTTTAGTTTAATATGTTTATTATGCACCCCATACCCATCCTGTGGGCGGTAGTCAAAAGATTACAGAGGTACATAATTGGTCCAGGACTGGGCCTCAAAGTTTTGATAGCTGAGCAAGTTACAGAGGTAATGAATTCACAATTTACAAAGGTAATGAACTCACAATTTACAAAGGTAATGAACTCCATGTAGGTCTAGTCACAATCATGACAAGTTACAAAGGTATTTACAGATTACAGAGGTACACAATGGGTCCAGGGACCGGGCTCCAAAGTTTTGATGGCTGAACTAGGTACAAGGTAATGAACTCACAAGTTACAAAGGTAATGAACTCACAAGTTACAAAGGTAATGAATACTGTAAGAATGGTTACTTACGTTTATACATGGCTGCAATCATGAACAAATTTTAGAGTAATGAGCAATTCACACTTCCACACCCGGTCACAACTGTAGTGTAATCAAGGCAGTTACTTTCCAATAGGTTTTGATTGGGTGTCAGATTATAGAGGTTTAGATCAGGGTCAACGTGATCAATCATCTTCTAGGTTTAAATTATGGTTATTTATATCCTGAGTTGTGTGTTGAGTTCTAGTACTGATATCTGTAGTGGTAGGAAGTTTGGACAAGTATATAGCTAGAGTATTTTGGTCATGTAGAGTATAGTCACTACTACACATAATGAAGTTGATGTTGTCTATGTGTTGTGCTGGAATGAACTAAAGTACAACTAGGTATAAACTATAATATAAAAATACAAATTAAAAATAGAACAAGACTCTAACTTGTAATTGCACTAAGGTCTAATAATGACTTTTGTGGAGTCTATGTTTTGAGCTAGAATGAGCTATAGTACAATAGGTTTAATCTAAAAATAAAAAAATACAAATTAAAAATAGCACAGTCTCTCACTAGTAATTGCACTATGGTCTAATATAGTGAATTTGGTATTGACTATGTAATGAGTTAGAATGAGCCCATGGTACAACTGAATTTAATCTAATAATATAAAAATACAAATTAAAAATAGCACCGGTCTCTCACTAGTAATTGCACTATGGTCTAGTATAGTGAATTTGGTATTGACTATGTACTGAGGCCAGAAAAAGCTATAGTACAACTAGGTTTAGTCTAATAATATAAAAATACAAATTACAAATAGCACCAGTCTCTCACTAGTAATTGCACTATTGGGCTAGTAATAGTGAATTTGGTATTGACTATGTATTGAGCTAGAATGAGCTAGAGTAAAACTGTGATTAATCTAATAATATAATAAAGGCACAAGACCCCTCAATTGTAAATTTCACTAAGGTCTTATATATAAGTTGTTTACCCAAAAATTAGAGTATAATTTTGATTTAAATTGACAGGATAAAATACAACAAATTAAGGTAGCAAAAGAATAATAAAAAAATGATAAAAATAAAAATGGCAATGACTTGGTTATAATATGCTAGTAAGATGGTAGACAGGATAATATAAAAGTTGTAGTTGAAAATACTAGTTTAAAAATGTATGGAATAAAAATGGTCAATAAAAGAAGTTTACAATAAGTTTGATCAATATAGTTTAAAGTAAAATTGGGCAATAATAGGATGTGGAGAAATTTTCTCCAGGAGGGGGGTTTCAGCCCCCTTCAGCCCCCTTCAGCCCTTTCAGCCTTGAGGGGCCACTCAGAGGGGGCGAGCGTCTTGTTTACTGCTAGAGTGAGTAATTAATCACAGATGCTATGCCACGTAGAGCAAGTGACCTCTGCTCCTTGCAGCGTGTGTTGCAAGCAACGTGTAATTTTTATAAGAGACAATAAATTCTTACTTGCAGGACAATTAAGGAAAATCCTGCTCCCAACTTATTAACCAAATAGTAAAAATAGTGTACTCACACCACACACAGTTTTTCTGTTTAAGACAGCACGAAACAAACATTCTGCTTTGCTTCATCGAGAGAGAGACAAGGATGGCAAGGTACTAGTTCAGCGTTTTTTTTTTGTGTATTAAAGGGCATGTGAACCGCAGGAGCGGTTGTGACGACGCCAGACAACACTTTGACTCTACTACGAGACACTGACGCCAGGATAACCAGCAAAGACACTGATCTGTGCGTTAGTTGAATAAAGTGGTCTCACAAAACACAATAAACTCTTAAGAGAAGTGTGATCAGCTTCTCTTGATGATACATTGTGAACAATAAGATGAAATCTTGTGAACATAGTGTACCAGTGTGCGTTTCCTAGACAATGGAAGACTGGACAACCAAGGACACTTCAGCTTCATCAAGTCACCGATATCTGTCCGAAGGTGTTAGAACACATAGCCCGTACAAAGAGCAAGGATTGTTCGAATTTCTTTGTAGATCGGGGGATTGCGCAATTCTTGAGTCACAAGGAGTTTGTAATCAACCTATAAATCGCAGTAAGGTGTGGACTTTTTGAGTCCAAACAATTAATGTATTTTCGTCAGCCATCATCGAATGAAAAATGCTGACATAACACCCCTAGGGGTAATTTATACTTACAAATTGTATCTCTTGACATCCCACTTGTTTGAGGGTTCGACGCTTCTAGACCCGTCTGCAGGGGCGGGCGTGTAGACAATTTGCAGTCATTTATCATCTAAGTGTTTTATTTATAATAAATTAAACACAGCAGGTAAGGCCAAAAAATCCTCAACAGAGCTTTTGGTCCTTCGAACGATAAAGACCACCTGTGTCCAAATATATGTACTACAGTGCACAACTAACCTATGAAGCCAAGGGTCCTTCGAAAAAGCTGTAAAACTAGTGTTTTAACAATATAAATCAAGTATAAAATGATCCCTCCAGACTCACTCACAGAAATGGGCACAAAAGAAAACGGGGCGCTCACACCAGCGTTCACCCCAAAGGAAAACGGGCCTCACCCACGGACACCCAAAGAAAATGGGAGCTGGGTGACTCACCCACACCCTGCCAACCACTTGCTCCAATCCGAGAAAAATGCTGAGTAATACAACAACTACGCCAAATGGATGTTGTTGTCTGAGTGTATATATACACAGTGTTAATAATGTTTTATATAGACAAGAAATTAAGAACCAAGATTGTGTTTAAAGTTTGTTTCTTATAGATCTACCTGTTAAATTAAAGAACTTATATATAAATGTAAGCTTTCAAATATATATTAACAGTGAAGATTTTATATATGTGTAAGTAATAATCACGTGTATTACAGTTATACAGTGACATTTATAGTGTATAGTAATGAAGTGTATAACAACGTTATTTACGATTAATCATCAGGTCAGGCTGACACAGTCACACAAGCCATAAACACCAGACACATGTAGCGGTGTAACCCTTCATGGTCATTGACCCTGAGGTTTAGCTTAGTGGGTCAGTAGGTGTCTGACTCGATTATTGCAGACTTAAGCATAACAAAAACTCAGCTTTGTCTTTAGCAGTACGTTTTAAAACACTCTAAGTGGTGGTGCTAGAATTTTCAGTATACCATTATAATGGGCTTGTTTGAAAACTCAGTTTCATCTTTACACAGACTAAGATTACAACAATTAGAAAATCTAATTTCAGTCTGTATAGGATAACTCAAGATAACAAACATAGATTTTTGATGATCTTGAAGGTCAAGTTTGATTATTTACACAACGTTGGAAAAAAATTTAAATTTAGACTATACACATTATGAAAAAAATTTCTTGAATGATCCATCTGAGGATGAAATTAAAAAATGTTTTGGATACTTTATGACCCAAAAATTAAGGTGGACAGGAGTACAGGCATTGCCGTAAAACTCTGTCACAGGACCACTATAGTGGTCCACCGTTACCCCCTGTAACAAAAGTGTCCCTTTCCAAGTTACCTACATTGTCATTCCTTTTTTCCAAAGGTCAAATTAGAAGAATTTATTATGGTTTTCAATCCATAGTAAATTCACCCCCTGACTAGATGAGATTGCTAATTTCAATTACCAATGTTTTGTGAAGGGAGAACCTTTTGAACTTTTAAAATATTTCCGGTTTTTAAAAGGAAATTTCAAATAGCCTTACGTGTCTTTAGCAACAATTACTTGATGTGACAAGGCAGAGTAGACATGCAGTTTAAATACAAGCTTGAACCCACCCAAAATTGTTATTCAGACTTACAGGCATTTAAATACATTAAAAATTTTCTCAGATTCTAGGGCAAAATATGCCAAAGGAAAAATGGGGATTGGTTTTCATGGTATTTTTCAGGATAAGTTTGTCACCACAAATATTGAACGATTAAATTTTATTTAAAAAAGCTATTTCATGTGAAAAAATTAGCAAGGGTTTTTACAAACAATGTTTCAGCATGCAAGCAACGAACAAGAAAAAAACCCCAAAAACCCCGTGGATAAAAACTTCAACTCGTAAAAAGAGATACCTACCCCCACTAAACCACTATGGGAAATCCCATATAGCATTTTAAGCTGTGAAAAAATAGAAGTAAACAGAGTAAATAAACGTACCCCAAAATTGTACTTTTGAAAACACTTTGGGGCAGTATTGTATTCAATACACATCAATGGGGGCACGTAAACAAGTTTCATCAGCAAAAAGTGCATCAATTTGTTTAGGTAAAACACAAGGGAGGAAAAGCTCACTGAAGAAGTGTTTTAATGCAAGGGGTATGCATAAAAGCTTACCCCAAATCTTTTGCTGAACAGCACCCAATTTCCACAAAAGGAATCAACAAGAAACAGCATTAAATGTGAGAGATAATTTTTAAAGAATCTTCCATGTCAAGTTGGTTTCTAAAAATTCACAAAACCAATGTGCTAACCTTTTTTGTCAGGTACAAAAGGGCCTTTAAGAAGAAACAGTGTTGCGAAACTGAATAAAAACCCATGCCAAAAAAAACAGTTAGATTTTAGTGGGTTTTTTCCAAAAATTTTGGGAAACAGACATATGACCTAGCCAAATTACTTTGGTTAGGGGAAAAAGGAAAAGCAGTAGAAGCTGTGGTAGTGATGATTTGCCTAATCTTGCAGTCAGGGATTTAAAAAAAAACAATTGCAGCACTGAAAGCAGAAGGTCAAGTTGCCTGTCCTGAATCAGACGGACACAATTAGTCCAATTGATTTAAAAATTGGGAAGTGTTATTACATGTTTTTGCAAAATATAGTAAGTAAACTGTGTTCCTTGCTGAAAAACCAGGAGGGCCCCTGAATGTGGTCCCCTTCCCTTCAAAGTGGGAAAGAAAAGCTATATTGATTCATGGAAAAAAGTACTAGTTACGAGAATAACCGTGATTGTACCACGCAAAAATTTCTTACTGGAAGAAAAA
>NW_026471919.1:0-12203 GCF_026875155.1 Cherax quadricarinatus | reverse complement strand
TTCCCAAATAACCTACTCAATCGAGTAATGTAATAGGTTATTAAGGGGGTGGGTACTTCAAAATTGAAGTATCGATGGAAGGTAGTGTTGTAGATCATCCAAGTTCTCATCTCTCCATTCATTTACCAACTGATAATGATTATTGTTAAATTGACGACTGTTATTGTGGGAGAGAATTTTCTCCCATACATCACCCATCAAATTAGCCTGGTCCTGTGGATCGTCAAGTTTAATTTTCAACATCTTCATCATCCTCATCAGTGAAGGTATGAACTAGGTAGTTAGGAGCCTTGTGCTTTGCCCCTAAAAGTTGTCGGATCTTACTCCAAAATTTTGCTGGTTCACGTTTGTACTGATTAGCTTGAAGAACTAGCAATTTCCATAAGTGGATGCACCATTGTTAAGGATTGTGTGGTCTAGTGGTCTAAAGCGTCATTCGTTTTCTCTTACCATGAGGCGCCCAAAATAGCATGGGTTCGACTCCTTGGCTAGTGCAGTGTTGTTATTGATCAATACTGTTTGTTCCGTGGGTACAATATATATATTTATATATAATGATATGATTATCCACCGAAAGCACTATGATGTTCAACGAGGGTAAATATTGGCTACTCCACTATGGAAAGACTGAATAAAATCTGAACTGGGGTATAAACCAAGAAACAAGCCACTCAAAAGAACGGAAAATTTATGTAATGGACTTGCGTGAGGCTCACATTCTACAATCACAAGAGCGTTATTATCACAACCCCTGTGTGGCGGGCCAGCACCAACAGCTTGAATACTCAGGCATCAACCAGAAAACCTGGTCTGAGACCACAGCAGTGACCCTTGGAATTGTCTACAGGAAATCTTGAAATTAATTCCTTGTGCTGCAGTAAGGGTCGGGGAGATTGGTTATTCATTTACCTGTGAGTGGCAATCAAGTATCCATCCAGTGTGTATGGCGAGAGGAATGACGGGGTAAAGGGGGTGACTATCTGCCAGTAGTTTACCTGTAGTCGAATATGGGGTCATCGCTGAGGCGACCTAGTCTGGGCTAGGGGTCTATTACACAAATAACCTGCACATAGAAGAGAGGAGCTTACGACGACGTTTCGGTCCGACTTGGACCATTGATAAAGTCACACTAACAAAAAGGGGAGAAGGAGGGTATTGTTCCAGTCACGATATTGTGCTTTTTTTTTTTGTTATTTAGGGGTCTACTGGTCAGCGGGCCACCAGCAGCAACAGCCTGGTTGACCAAACAAGTACCTGACGAGCCTGGCGCATGGCCGGGCTCCGGGAGTATAAAAATTCTCGGAACTTATTAAAAGTAAAGCATATATAAGTGAAGGTGCTGAATCTTGGTCTCTTTACACTTACCAAGTTATCGTTTATTTTACTCACAGCATCCCTGCTTTTCCAGGATCCCAGTCTCTTGCTCTCGTGGGGAGATATGTGATTTGCGTATTAATAGGTAATAACATATTTTTAAGTAAGATGTTATGAGCACAGTGTATGTGAAATGTGTAGCCAAGAGTATCGTTATGCACTAGCGCGAGACCACAGTGATAAGTTAGATAAAAGTTCGCGGAACTAAGATAACCAATCAGAAGCAAGCCTTAAAAGCGTGCATGGTCTCTAACACGTAACTAAAACCAACTTTCTTTACCCTCATGACAATATACCAATCCCGAGATTACCTATCATTGTAATATATTATTAATGGTACGGCACAACACACAAACAAGGTTTAGCAACAACGAGAAACGTAAGATATATAGGAAAGGTTAACTCATTTAATCATCATAACTTGTCCTCCCAAATCATGCAGTTTGTTTTGTACTAAATGGCATTAAGGCAATTTAGGAAACTACATTACGAAAAAGAATAAATTTTGAAGATAAAACAGAAAACTAAGAACCATACAGAAACACTGAGCTAATCCATAGTCCAGCGTAACTTTCTACACCCTTAAATTATAGGAAAATAAATGCTTTCTTGGATAGATTCGTTGAAGAGCTTGGACGAGCCACATACACTGTAGGTTACATACCTACACAATTTACCTGCCATGATTACGGAAGTTAAATTGGATTAAAATTTGCCACCGAAACAGCTAGTGCATTGTGGGCCCCCATATATAATGATATGGACGATATCGCAGATGCCTATAGATACAAAAAAAAGCCATTAAAGGGTTAAGAAAATACAATTGGGTATTTGTAGAATTTCTGGCTATCTTATTTTTACTATTAAAATACCGTGACATATCAAACAGTTATTGTACTTTCTTTAGTTTATACGTATATTATGACTGACCACATCCTTGCGTTTGGTTTGATCATCGTCTGTGTATGTGACAAACTGACAGACAAACTTGTAACCAAGCTTAAGCCTGACTACTGCAGCCTCAATCAATCTGTTTACATTGCAAGTAGTTCCATAAAGGTGGTTATCTGTGTTCAATGTTACGTTATCTTGCTTCTAACTGCATTCCTATGACACTTATATTCATTGTTAAATTATCTCCTAACATTATTTCTAATATTTTACACAGAACAAGGTAGGTAGATACGTATACAGCTCCCAATTTTCTTTGTTTTGTTCTTTTTAATTTTAATGGTATAAGTTACAAATAGTCTTATAATTCTGACTGTCTTTTGCATAAGTGATAACGTTTCTCGTAAATCACACATGCTAATAGTTTGTAACAAGTGGCAGAGGTTTTTTTTTTTTTTGGTTTTTTATCTAAACAAAAGGCTAAATTTTCTGTGAGTACGGTAATGAATGCTTTCACCATGCAAAAACCAGCAATAGTCATCGCGCATACAATTACTACTTCTCTACCTATTATTATTGCTGCTTCTTTGTTATACAGAACATAAAACTGTACAAAGACTGGTAACTTTAATAAACCAATTAACAAGAAAAAATAACAAACTGAAACAATACAATCACGTACCTAACCGTCTCAATATACTCGATAATCAACAACAACAACAAAAAAAAATCTATTCCGCGCGTTGATGAGCCTTCCTTCTCCCGATGCATGGTCTTACTGCAGATCACATGCAACCCCCCCCCCCCTTCCCCATGAACACAAATATACATACGCAAGCCAACAAGTTACACCCCTTCAGAGTGCCTTCAGGTAAGCCTACATAAACTCTTTTTGTGAGCTTGACAAAAGGCTTGCCAGTGAACAGTAAAAAAGCTAGTGCCGGCGTCCCTGCTAAGTTAGTGATCTGAAGGGCTCGAGCAATACTGAGGAAGACGACCAGGAAAACACTGAGTTTGGAGAGGAAGAAAAAGACTCGACAAATATTTCTCCCTTTAAAACAGGAATAGGAGACCGACATCCAATTCCACAATACCTTAAAGGCTTTTACTGATGTATACAAAACTTTCTCCGGATGAAAAGGAGTGCCTGAACTTTTCGGTCTCAAAAGATATTTGGAGAATTCTTTAAACCTCTAAAATACTGAGAAATAGCGAGGCGAGGCACACGCACTATGCAATTGCTTTTTACGCAATTCTTTGCCTTGTAGTGTTGGGAAATAACGCAATTGTTTCCATTGTAGGGTTGGAAAATAACGTACTTTTTCCCTTGTAGTGTTGGAAAATAATGCAATTGTTTCATAGTAGGGTTGGGAAATAACGCAATTGTTTGCATTGCAGGGTTGGGAAATAACTCAATTATTTCCATTGTAGGGTTAGAAAAATAACGTACTTTTTTCCCTTGTAGTGTTGGGAAATAAAGTCAATTGTTTATCTTGTAAGGTTGGGAAATAGCACAAGTGTTTGTTTTGTGTTGGAAAATAACACGACTGTTCTCCCTGTAGAACTGAAAATGAATGTTCATCCTTTTTTACTGAGGTAATATTAGTCTTTACACACATGTCAAAGAATTTACAGACTTTAAAGCAATTCTCTCATTTTCTGAAACACATTTGGGAATTATTTTGTGTTGTTTCACAAATTACCAACTAAATTTCGCACACAACACTCCCGCAACACTGTAATTAACATACAATTTGTCCACACACCAAAACTGCACGTTTTAATTTATGTATCCCCTCTTCTTTTCGTTTCAGGTTAGCTTAACTAGAACTTTCAAGATAAAAGATGCTGAGACAACGATAATACACTTCAAATCACTTGTTTCTCCACGCTAGATCTCTTCAAGGCAATCTGAGCGGAAAAAACGAACAGTGAGTCAGTCATCTAAACTACTGGGAATGCTTTGGAGTATCTTAAACTGTATTAATCGGAATGTAGACGAGAAAAGGTACATCACAATTTACACCTGGAAAATCCTGAAGAGACTGGCCGTAAAGCTGAATACAAATCACCCCGCTTGACAACAAGAGTTATGTACATGGTTTAGAAAAAACCGACGAGTTGAAGAATGAGACATTCGTGCAACATCTGGTACATTTAATGTGGAATCGTTTCGCCAGGAAGTGGTTTTCTGTAGTCCAGTACAGAGAAGAGCGGCAGAAGATGAGGAAATTTAGGTAATCAGCCCCTCAGCCTAGAGTCGACTGGCTCTAAGCTGAGACTTGGCAGAAGGTGCAAAATACCTGCAATAAAAAGCAGGGGCTCGATGGGTACACAACTTGAGAACTCATTGAGTATCAGAGGTCCTTGACTCTTCAGTTCCTACCCCTCCATTAGTTAAACGACTGTGGCGGTCGCAATAGCAACTATGTACCGAGCCAGACGGAATGACTCGGTTCACTGTGGAACTCACACTTACAACTATGTATATACCGAGCCACACGGAATAACATAAGTCACTGTGGAGCTCACAAATTACAACTACGTACTGAGCCTCGAGGTGATGACAATAGTGGTGGAATCCAAGCACCGTGTGGCAGAGGACTGCCAACCATCTCCTTATCCTCATACACGGAATGTGTGCTCAAGTATATATACACCGTGAAGTGTATGTCTATAGTTGTATAAGGACTGAAATTTATTTAAATCTCTGTTTTAAGGATTAAGTGTTTTTGACTGAGGTCGACAGGCTTGAAACCTAATTAACCAACCAACAAACTGCTTATCTTTTTTCTGGGATTTCTGTACACTTTCTTGTAGCTAACCATTTAGCACCTTGCCTTGTAACCAAAGGACCTTCCCTTGTAACCACAGAACCTTCCTTGTAACCATGGTAAATCTGTAAATATAAATCACTCTCTAGAAGAGCAAGAGACTTGGGAGACGGTGAAAAAATAAACTCCAATGAAATGCAAGGTGCAATGAATACACGAAGAGACAATTCAATAAGCGTAAAGCGACTAAGACTTTTCAACACCTTCCCTTCATAAGGGAACTTGTCAATAGATCTCTTAGTTGTCTGCAAGAGAGAACTTTATAAGTTAATCAAGTCAGGTCCTGATCAGCCGGGCTGTGGCACATACACTGGACTCCGTGTTGCTGGCACCAACAGCCTGGTCGACCAGGACACAAATGAGAGACCAAGTAAATATTATTATTTAAAAAAAATAAAAATGCTAGTAGTAAACCAAACCAAACAGTCTTACCTAGAGTCGATTTCGGGGGTTCCCGACCCCCAGTTGGGTCCATTTCTGGGACGGAGCTACGGGGACGGTGACCCCTTGAAACCGACTCTCCACGTGAGACCATTTTTGTTTTGTTTATTACTACTACTCTACTTATTTGTTAGAAAAATTAATATTCACCATTCCTACTTTTCCTGTCATTGCTACTTATTAATTTCATTTTATGTGCCACCATTCCATGGTCGCACTGTACATTTCACCGGTAACAAGGCGCACACAGCCCCCATTAGGCTGTGTGCGCCTTGTAATCGCAACTTACCGTAAAATTCAGCACTTTCCTCAGAAATCAAAGCTATGAACTAGACCAGAGTGCAGGACATTTCAAAGCTTCTAACCCATGTTAATCATGGATTTGAAATGCATCATAAACTCCACTTGACTTCAAAGTGAACACCCATCAAATTATTGAAAATAATGATCTGGGCTATAGAGATAGGAAAATAGTGGCTAGAGAGCACTGTAAGTTATCACTTGGGTTATGGAGCCAGGAAACAGTGCCGTGTGGCACTTCCCCTAGAGAAAACACGTGTGGCACTACCACTACCAATATTAAGACAGGAACATGACTTGTGCACTACCACTACTGACATAAAGACAGGAACACGACTTGTGCTACTACCGATAAAGAGAGGACACGTGTGGCACTACTAGTATTGTGAATATCAAGATAGGAACACAACGTGTGGAACCACTAATGTAAACACAGGAAGACAACGTGTGGCACTACCACTATAAACACAGGAATACAACGTGTGGCACTACCACTGTAAAAGATCCACTACGGACTCCTTGAGTCACCTAATATTAAACAGTCATCAGTGTTTACGATGTTCGTTAATGTGGTGTAGCGCACGAAGCTGCTGTGCCACGGCCTCAGTACACTCAGCCTCCTGCTGCATCATCTGCTGCTCACTGAGGCTGGTGTGTTTAATTACGCAGCAAGACCAGGTTGGTAACTTTGGTAGTGGCAGGTGCTGCAGCGCAGTCTCCTCGCTAACACTCACTAGAGTAAACTCCAACTCAGCCACACCAAGTTTGACAGAGGCCACAAAACACGGGAGAACTTGTTGCACGATACAACGCCACGATAGCTTTAATTTGTCCGTGTGGGTTCACTGTGCTGAATACTACACCAGAAACAACACGCCAACATTTCTGAGATTTGTAAACATTATGCAAACACCACGAGGTCATCAACTACACGGCAAGTTTATAGCTGTAATAAACACTTTACTGCCCAGAAATATACAACCAGGAGGCCTGGTCTGGGACCGAGCTGCAGGGGAGATGACAGCCCCCCAAATCTACAAAAAGTAGACAGACTAGCAGTAAACTTACTAAACACAGTTACGCACACACACCAACTAAGTACACACACACGTGAATGTAAGCACACCATACAACACTATACAATAGAATTCCTGAAGGAAACTATATACTACTGAGGTTAATATATTCACGAGGTAGCGTTAAAACTGTAGGGATCATTTAACCTCTGATGAATTGGATACAATCAGGTTTGATCCAAGGAAAGCAAAGATAGCTCCAATTCCTTGGACCAAGAATAGCTGACTAGCATAAGTTTGCTGACAAACTGGTGGGACTACGTGAGGAGAAATATAATGAAGAGAGAATACAATAAGCAAGAGTCTGGGCAAATTATGGGTCCTGAGAGGATACCTGAATGACGTTTTCGGGAATCAACGCTCCCGCGGCCCGGTTCCAGACCAGGCCTCCTGGAAAAACAACTAGGCTGTTACCGCACATAGGCCAAAGTACGAACCACAGCCTGGGTGATCAGGCACTGATTTGAGGAACTGATGGCATCGTCGCTCCTGGAGCCAAGTCTACCTTTACACCTTTGATAAATCAATAACAATTTGTCCGTATTCATTTATCACTAGTCATAGAACGGATAGCATTTACAAAAATAGGCTCTTTATACAGTTATCCCTTATTTATGTACTATCTTAAGGTTATCCCTTATTTATGCACTATTTAAGGTTATCCCTTACTTATATACTATTTAAGGTTATCTCCCACAATTCTTCGCTGTATGTATAGCTCCATCTTCATTAAGCAAGGGACAAACAGAAGAGGTGAATTTTTAGGGAGTCTTTGATGTTGACTAACGATTGTAATCAAGGTGGCAAGGAATATTCCACTGTGATGGAGATTTAGTAACAATAATTAAAGTATATACTTGTTGAGGGTTTTGTGAGGACACTGGGAGGAGTGCCAGTGATTCATGCACTGGCACCTTCAACAGGCTGGTACCAATAGTCTCATATTAAAATAAAACTTTCCTCATTCCGAATAGGATTCCCGACCATGTTATCAATACGAGATTTAGTTTATCTTGTATTCGTAAAATAATTAACTGAATCCTCGTGAGTCTGACGAACTCTTCAAAAATAAAACTTCAGCGTGTCGCTTCTACTCCCGAGTCTCCATGACCTCCCACTTTCAACGCTGGGTCACGTTAAGAGGCACTTGAGTTTTCCTGTCTCCTAATATAATTTTTATTTTTCTCCTATAATCTACCTTGTCCATAATTACTCTTGCATCATTTGCTTTGTCTGCTTTCGTAAGGTGAAGTCTAGGATCTTTCCTTAATACGTGGTATAACTTAACAAATCTTTGAGGACAATTGTGTTGTAGAGGTCTTAAGCAAAGCTCAGGCAAGGAAATACGATAGTAATTATGGACAAGGTATAGGAAAAAAAACATATTATTAGAAGACAGGGGAACTGACGTGC
Source organism: Cherax quadricarinatus (assembly GCF_026875155.1). NCBI lineage: Eukaryota > Metazoa > Arthropoda > Malacostraca > Decapoda > Parastacidae > Cherax > Cherax quadricarinatus. The sequence goes on along the minus strand of NW_026471919.1, from coordinate 3,874 downwards.
CCCTTATACATGGCGGCGTAGTTTAACCAGTTTAGTGACTCTTTTCCTTTATTTGGTTTACGTGGCAGAGATTTTTCCTAACGCGGCAATTGCTAGAAATTAAATCGCTGACTATATAAGTGAGTTAGGCGTGCGGCCACAAAACCCCGGTAGAAACTTGAAATATGAAGATACTCAAAATAAAAAAAAATACAAATTGCTTGAAAATTAACAAGTTTAAGATAGAGAAATGACAATTACCCAAAAAGTGCATATTAAACATGTATAAAATCTACTTAATATTGCGGTAGTACATAAAATGTTCAAAGCGATGACCTTTAGATACTAAACTTGTACATGCATAACATCAACATTTTACAGCAGTACACATTTACAGTCTACTCAGTGACTAAGTACCAAGGAATTCAAATAATCGTGCACTATTCAGTCGCAAGTATAATTTCTGGAATGACTTTCTAGAAATTTTATTAACACAAATACAAGTTTCACATGATGCAGTCACGCAGGAACCACGGGGCCATTGATGGCCCCACCACTCTCGAATATAATACAACTACACTACTGAGAAATGGGTGTAACACTTGTAAATTCTTGGTAACTTAAGATTTAAATACTCACTGGCGAATCGACAATCAGGCAAATACTGACCAGCCACCCCAAATTGTATCCGATATTTATTGGCTTTCGACCGATGCATCAGACGATGCGGTGATGTACATCCCAGGTTCCGATTACGACGATAAAGATCTTACAAACAGTCATCTATAATAAGTTAAAGAGTACACAACACCGATTACTGCTTACTACATCATCCTTTGCAAGTGATACTAGAATTTTGTATGTTGTGGCATCCATCGATGACACAACAAACATCTAAGCAGTTGTAAACCAAATATGCTCGAGGACAAATTTCAGTTCTCCTTGTACAGAAAAGTTTGGGTGTAAAAGATTATACAAAGTTCAAAACACAAACCCCTCAACGAAGAAATGTAAAGGACTTGTGATTCGAGGTTAACCATATTGGAATATCTTACATTCAAGGATCACAATAGTGCCACTGCATCGTACATTATTTGGTGCTTGTTTGGTTTAATTATAAATGGTTGCGATTATGATTGTTACTGTAACACAGAATACCTATTACTGCCTGACAGCTGAGATAATACCTTTGATATATCTTTCAAGAGCTTCGAGAGTTTAACTACTCAGACTTTCTGTTGCAATAACCCATATTTTTTTCTATATTAACCATTTTTATAATACTGTATGATACATTTGATTATTTCCGACAGGAGTGTGTTTGGCACAGTCTTAACAAATAAATACGACATAACAAGCAGAAGAACGGGTTCAATCTTGACAAAACTGTTGAGGGGCTTTACATCATCCCCTCTACCTTACTCAGATGTTAGATGGTATGTTGTCGCTGACCAAAGAGGGGCGAGGAACGGTTACTTTGACTCCATTAATATAGTCTCACATTGCAATACAATTGCACACAGGCGATCTTAGCGATGCAAGACAAGCCATATAGGATATAAATTGTCAACTCAGATCTTTCACACATCTCCGTGCGTGAAAACTTCCTTTCATTCCATCTGTTGCTGTTTTTGCAACATTGCATAGCTCTTGATAATGCACAGAGACGTGTGAAAAACCTTGAGCTGAAGATTTCCATTCCCAGTGGCTTGTCTTGCATAGTCTCATATGTAAAACTTTCTTTCTGTCATTTTTTTGGAATTTCAGACTTTTTGAGTATTGGCTTGAGTAAGCAGTTAAAGTTCAATGTATGGTCCCTTCATGATTTGAAATACTGTATATCGTTGAATATAACCAATAACAAAAAAAGGGCCGTCACTCTGACCTTCGTTATGAGTATATATTAAACATATTTCCTACATTATGTCATTATGGACCAGCTCGTCTGGTGCTTGCCTGGTCAACCAGGCTGTGGCTGCGGGAGGCCCGCTGCTCCACATATCCATCACAGCCTGGTTGATCTGACACCTGGTGAAGATACTCGTCCAGACGTGTTTCTGATATCTTCTGGTAAGATATTGAATAGTCTGGGACCCCGAATGTTGATACAGTGTTCCCTTACTGTCCCCCCGCACCCCTGCTCCTCACTGGGTTTATTTTGCACTTCCTCCCTTATCTCTCACTCCAGTATGTTGTTATGGCAGTGTGCAGACTTGATTATAGTGTGGCACTAAATCGTGTATGAGATTTTACTGTGTTCTGCTGAGGGGCAGAGCTACTCGGAGCAATACGATACTTCTGATGTCTTCAGGTGACTTGACATGTGTGGACGACCCTGTGCTTGTGCAGCGCACTATGTCTTGGGACTGACATTTTTTCAAGGTGTTAGCTTTTACTTATAACTGAAGGTTACCTAGGAGGAGACTCCATCGGGGAATCAATGCCCCCACGGCCTGTCCTAGACCACGCCTCCCTGTGAATGGCATGGTCAACCAGGCAGTTCGTGGCTCGCTGCACGCAGTCCAACCTATGCACTACAACTCTTTTAAGTCAAGAAATGACTTGAGAAACTTGAAGACAGCTAGGAGTATGTTAGTAATTCCCTATGTATGGAGCGATGGTACTGAAAAGTTTTGGTTCCTTTAAGCTTACTGAGTTGTCTCTTAGTGTACTCATTACACCCTGGACGTCACTGGGAGTGTCACAGGGAGTGATGACTGTGAGCATATTTGCATGTGTAAATTATGATGCATCTCTCTCGCCTATATTCCAAGGAGTACAGTTCAAGGGACTTCAAATCTATGTGAGCATTGAAGATTTTATGTACATTCTGCAGTTTCGTCTGCCTTAAAAAGGGCTGTTAGAAGTACAGCAGTATTCCAATTTCCAATCTACGGAATACAAGAGACTTGAAAAGTATTATCATGGGCTTCGTATTTCTTGTTTTGAAGGTTAAAGTTATCCACCTTATAATTTTTTCTTGCACTTATGAAGACACTGCTGTAATCAATGAAAGTAAGATGATCTAGCATTATCACTCCTAAACTCCTTCACGTTAGTCTTTCGTTTTGTTGAGTGATTCGATTTTATTTTATACTCAGTTAGGGCCTTTATTCCTTCAATTTTTTCATAGCAGGGTAACCGAAATTTGTCCCCACTGAACATCATATCATTGTCAATTGGTTCACTGGAAGAATTGGTTTACATCAGCTGGGAGATTTGTTGTCCTCAACATATGTTACTCATACAAATTCTAGTTTTATTTGCAAACGATGATACGGCGATACGATGATACGGTTCTACTCCCGAAGGCACGTACTGTGCCTATGGAAGCATAATTTTTCACTGTCTCAGCCTCTAATTTCACTCTGTTTACTATCACTTTTTTTTTTGTTAAAAAGTTTATGTATGTATTTACCTCTCAGTAGTAGTACCAGTTCCTAGTAACCAGTTACCAGTAACCAGTGTACCAGTAGATGACTCACTACCAACCGTCTGTGTGAATCACTGACTGTTATTCATGTTGCTGCTGACCATAGCATGATTTCAAACACCTCTCACCCTGTAGGCACTGGTGGGTCAGTCTAAGATAGGGAGCAGAGAGAGGCAGGTCGGCTGATGGTGCTTCCCATTCTTCCCGTTATATATTGTACGTACTACCAGCCTGGTTTAGAAAGACACGTAAGCAAACACTATAACATATTTATTAGAAAACGTTTCGGTCCTGGGACCTTGATCACTTCTAAGTGATCAAGGTCCCAGGACCGAAACGTTTTCTAATAAATATGTTATAGTGTTTGCTTACGTGTCTTTCTAAACCAACTTGTCGGTATTATTACCAAGGTTTATACCACTACCAAACCTACGTGAGTATTTTTACCCCAACCACATTGAT
>NW_026471918.1:0-10692 GCF_026875155.1 Cherax quadricarinatus | reverse complement strand
CGGGGGAATTAGAAAATAAAACTACGTTCTCTCTGAATAAATGACAACAGTAATATAATAATAATAATAATATCGTAATCTGAGATCAATAATACTTTGTAAAGTAAAAGGACACAAGTGCAACTAATGTGACATTTATTGTGGCAACGTTTCGCTCTCCAGGAGCTTTATCAAGCCATTACAAACAATACATGGACACAGAGGGTATATAAAGGCTCTGAGTGAGGTGCAATACTAGTGAGGTACCATTTCGATGTTCACTAGTGGTAGTAGTAGTAGTAGTAGTAGTAGTAGTAGTAGTAGTAGTAACAAAAATAATACAATATGGAAGAGCAAATAATTCGTACATGAGTAAAAGAATTAATTGTTCTTCCTTATTGTATTATTTTTGTTACTACTACTACTACTACTACCACCACTAGTGGACATCGAAATGTTACCTCACTAGTATTGCACCTCACTCAGAGCCTTTATATACCCTCTGTGTCCATGTATTGTTTGTAATGGCTTGATAAAGCTTCTGGAGAGCGAAACGTTGCCACAATAAATGTCACATTAGTTGCACTTGTGTCCTTTTACTTTACATATTGTCGGTAATTCTACCAACTTTATTACAATAATACTTTGGTTAAACATGGCAAACATAAGTAAGCTGAATTTTAACACAAACAAATCAGTCAGATCGCTGGTTGTTTACAGTGATGGCTCCTGCCTCCTACTGTGGTTGTAAGAACCTCCACTTGACAACTGATATTACTTTATATACTTGGTAATACAATGGTCGAATATTCAGGCAGTAAGTAAATCAGACACAGTGTGAGTTAAGGCATTTTATTGTAAAGACGTTACACTCCCTAGGGTTGATAAAATCTTCAGCCTCTCATAACATGACCCACGGGACTCCATCGACTCCCAGTCTGAAAACCTCTGATGTAGGGAAACATCATAGAAAAAGATTGACTGACTATTATATGCTATAACTAACAAAGTGGATATGCCTTAAATACAAGAGCCACATATTCCCACCATTAAGGCTAAGCATAAAATTCCCTAATATTAGAGGAAATCGTATACGAGTGCTGTCTAATGTCAAAAGCGAGTTTGTCACCACGTTGAAGATTACAATAATTATGACAGAAATTGGAGATAACCGCAGCGTGTTAATCTTTGTAACATGATGCGAAATGTGACAAATTTAAATAGGGTTTTTCTAGTAGTCACAAATATTTCAGAAATCCTCATTAGTGACTAACCATAGACATTTCAAATGAGTAAATTCTAAAATACTATTGGTAAGATTTTTGCAGATATCATTAAAAATTCACTCTCACCCAGAAAATTTTATCCAATTTTGGGAAGGAAAAGGAAACAAAAGAGGTTTCCATATTTTGGCGAAAAGGCGGAGCTTCCTTACCTTCTCAAATTAATCAATTACTGCTCACCTCCCCCTTTCCCCGGGTTTTCGTCATTGGGATTCAGCTTCTCTCCATTATAATTTTTTGGGGAAAAAGGGGTAACTCTCATTGAACATGACGCACTGACACGTTGTTTTGGTTCAATATTATTGATAATGATTCCAAATGATAGTCTTTTTTTCCCTAAAAACAAAAAAAACAGGGGGGGAAAGAACTTTAAAAAGGTTAAAAAAACCCAATTTGGGGAACTCCCAATGTGATAAAGGGGTTTTGAAAGCCGAAAAAACTGAACATTAAGAAACTTTGAAACTATGGGAATCTTTGCTAAAGGAACGTTCCACCCACAGTGACTTATCACCCCAATACAAACAAAAAGGCAACTTTATAGAACCCCAATTTTTTAAGTAGAACATTTCGGACAGTCTTAATTAAATATGAATACTGAACAGTTAACTAAATTAATTTACTAAATGTACGTTTGAAAAACTTTGATGTGCGTAAAGAATTTATTTAATATATACGACATGGTTTTTTTAATAATTTTGGTTTTTTTTAGTGGTTAAGGAAATAAAAAATACATTTTAACGTTTTAATTTACAATAAAGTAAGAGAATGGGAAAACATATTATGCTTATAAAATATTTAGGTTTATTGTGATGAGAGAACAACAAATGAACGCAAAGATGACGTGGTTTAACAAGGTTCTACTAGACATTTGGTTTGAAAATTTTTTACCCCTTACAAATTAATGTTAAATTTAATTAAAGGGTTGTTTTTTCAACAAAATATGTTAGAATCGGTGGTAAAAAGGGGATTTTTTTTTGCTTCCCCGAAGGGGAATTCCAAATTTGGGGGCCTTTTATCACATGAGTTGCTGGGTAGGTCGAGTCCAACACAAAAGTATTGTTATATATTGGTTTATTGTTCTACTGTGGGTCCCCAAGAGACGGAGACTAGGTTATGTTTTTGAAATGTCGTATATAAAATTTACAGTGGGTGTAATTTAGGCAAGTTGAGAATTTAAGACATTTCAAATGGGGAGAAATGCTGCGGGAAACCCTGCTTGGCTCTTATTTAACAGTGATATCTGCTGGGTAACAGTATTTTTTTAAGGATTTACTGTTGTGAATCCCCAAACACGACATTGGGAGTGGGGATAGATAAGAATATGCAAAGGAATTTTTGAGGAATATTAGCGCTTTTTCATAGGTCCAAAATTTTTGGAAATTTTTCCCTACAAGCGGATGAAAGTAGTGAATTTCAAGTTTGTACTGTATTGTCTTTCTTGTCGAATTATCGGTATTCTACTTTTTCCAAAAAAACACTAGAAACCCTTGTCACTTTGAGAGTAAGTTTGTTGGGAAATTTCTTTATCCACTTAACACTACAAATAAACTTAAACCCAACACTCGTTGGAAATTCATTAACATTCCTACAACCTACACTCTCTTTTTAATATAGGATTTAAACACTTTTGCATGAATCATATCCATAACTACCGATGGTTGAACACATCGACTCCAGCTGGGGGACAGTTACCTAAAAATTCCCTCCTCCACCCACCGTGTTCCTTGTAAGGATTAAAAGAAACCAAGCGGGGGAAAGTTTCCAACGTAAAGATTCACCACTTAAAGTTCTTCCTGCGGGATACCTAACAGAGCATTATGAACTTGCAACTCTCTCTCTGGGGCTCTTCTCCCCTCTCTCTCTCTCTCTCTCCTCTCCTCTCCCCCCTCTCTCCCCATCTCAAAAACGTGCACTAAATTTTTTGGAAATTTGAATCCCATATATTGGTCCAGTACGGGGAAAAACAAGTCATTAACCAGGGCACCCCATAGCACATCAGCCCCCCTGAGTTTTGTGCTACTGCCATTCTTCACTTCAATTTTTTTTTTCGAATTTAAGATCCTTGATTTTGTCTGAATTAACATGCTATCTAATTTTATCTTGTTCAAATAAATAACTGCGTTTAACCGGGATCGACCCATTTTTTTTTCCCCCCGCCTCCGGGGAAGCAAGGAAATTTTACCACCACACACACACAATATATATATATATAATATAAATATATATAATATATTTTATAATATATATTAATATAAAATCAAAAAAAGTATTTTGAATCATTAACAGAACTCGGCTTGGAAACTCGACCTCCCCCATTCCCATATCTACCCCTGTTGAACAAAAAGCATCATGTACCACTAGCCCCACCATCTTTAAACCCCAGGTGCTCAGATACTGGGCGTTTTTTTTCCGGTGAAGGACTTTCTTTTGGCACAAAAACTTATGACAGTACCAAAAGGCGTTGGTATATCCAGGCATGTTGTTAAACTTGAAACATGATTTTCATACAGACGGGTGTGAGAAAAAGTTCAACAGATGGGAGAAGCGGGGGTATAGGGAAATGATAGTTTGTTTCCCGGTGCTTGTTAAGGTGGGGTAATCTAGCTCCCGCTACCCCCTTCTCCCACCTGGAAAGGTGAGGTGGGGCCCCGGCCAAACATAATCACCGACCCCAACCCCCGCACAAATGTAAGTAAAACCTGCTCCTTTTCTAGGGACTTTTTGGTTGAAAAGTTTCATTTTTTGCCCAAAATAAACTTGCCCTTTTCCCCTTGATCTCCAGTTAGATGTTTGATAATCCCCACTTTTTTAGGTATTGCACTTACATGGAGTATTTTTTAAAGCGTGGGTAACCTGTCTCTCTTTCCACTAGGAATGCGATCGGGTACCTGCCAACCAACGAGAAGTTTAAAGGGAAAGGACTTTTGCAAAATCCGAGACGTCCTTTTTGGATTACCACCTGATTAACTGTGGGCGACGCAGCAACAACCCTCATCTTTGTAGTGAAAGACTTTTTCCTGTCATCTGGACTGACATTCAAGGCTATAGACCTTAAGGGGAACTACCTTTGGTTGTCACCAACACCTGTGCCCCATCATCAAAATGGCACATTTCTACAAGGGGGTTAAACCCTCCACCAACACCCCAGTATTATTGTACATATTAGCTTTGAATTAAATGTCATTTTTTTTTCATTTCATTTTCATTTTTTTAAAATGGGGATACACCTCCATGTTTCACTATTTTATTTTTTTCTTAATAAATAAAAAGTGTTTATCTTTGTAATTATTATTTTTTTTTCTATTCGTTAATTTTCCAAGGGAGGAGGACCTTGGAATACTGTCTGAAGTTGTTACAGGGAGTAAGTTTCAAATGGGACCTTGCCAGGATAAACTCGACTGAACAAATTAACTCCTCTCGAATTACTTGGAACTTCAACCACATACCACAGACGGTTACCACAGCCCTGATAATCATTTCTAGGGTAGGATACGACGGGGATTTAAAAGATTTGGGATTGTTATAGCTAAATTTTATTGTAACAAGTCAAGCGGAATAAAAACATAAGAACATAAAATGTGAACACTGCAAAAGGGCCCCTACTGGCCCAACAGGCAGGTTTATCAAAACCATCTACCTAAACTCCCCAAAGAAATAACTCCCGTACCCCATGCCACCAATCAACCAGCCCCCCCCACTCTTTAATTTGCCCAGTCTCCTTAAAGCTCCCCAAGGTCCTAGCCTCTATCACCCCACTGGGAAACTGTTCCCAACCCAAAAAAAATCTCCCCCAAAAAAATTTTTTCCTTTTTTTTTTTAGGGAAAAAAACCCCAGTCCCCTTAAACCTTTAAGGTTCCCCCTTTTCCCCCTTTATTTTTTTAAAAATTTAAAAAATTCCCCAACTTTTTTAAACCCCAAAAAAAATTAAAAATTTTTTAAAGGTTTCCCCCCTTTTTGGTTCCCAAAAACCCCCACCCTTTTTAAAAAAAGGGTCCCCCCTTTTTAAATTAAAAATTTTGTTTTTTTCCCTTTTTTTTTTGTTTTGCCGGAAAATTGGGCCCGCCGTAAAATTTTCCACTTAAAAAAAAAAAAACCTTCAAAATTAAAAAATTTTTGTCCCCTCTTTTTTCCCTTCGGCCTTTAATTTTCTTGGGGGGGGCTTTAAATGATGAAAACGATTTTTAGAAAATTTAAAAACCCTTTTTTTTAAAGGGACCCAAAAGATTTTTTTCCCAAAGGGGGGGAAAAAACCCAAAAAGGGTTTTTTTTTGGGTTTCATTGAAGGGGCTTTCTTTATTAAAAATCAAGGGGGAAAAAACGTTAATAGGGAATTTAAAATTGGGGTGGGGAATTAAAATTTGTCAAGGGATAAATATGTGGGAGGGCCCATAAGGAACCCCCTTAATTCCCACTTTTAAAGTTTAAGGGGGGGGACGAACCCTTTTCATTTTAATTTTACTTTTGAGCAAAACCCAGGAAGGGAAACCCCTTGTTTTTTTCTTTGTTAAACCTTGGTTTTTTCCATTTTTTTCCTGGTATTTTTTAAGTTTATTCTTGAATTTTGGAGGAATACCAGTTTTGGACGAGCGCTGGGAGTAAGTTAGGGAATAACGAGGGGAAAAAATTTTAAAACTTTCATTATGCTAGATCCAGGGAAAAAAAGAGAAGGAAAGAAATTTAGAGAGAAGACAGAAAGAGAAGAGAAAAAAAAGGGAGAGAGAGAAATGAAAGAGAGGAAAAAAAGGGGAGAGGTCGAATTGAAAGAGAAACCCAAAAAAGGGGATTAAAAAGAGAAAAAGGAGAAAAAGGAGAGAGAGAGAATCGAAAGGAGGATAAAAAAGGAGAGGTCGAATTGAAAAAAGAAAAATAAGAAAGGAGGAGAAAAAAAAAGGGGATAGATTGATCTGAGGAAGAGCAGGACGTGAGGAACAAGCAAAATACGTGAGGAAAAAATTTGGTTAAGGAAAATTGAGGAAAGAGCAAAGGTGAGAAGTTTAGGGAAAAAGCTAGAGAACATGTTAAGACAGAGAAAAAAAGGTCAGAGCTCGAAAAATCCCCTTGAATTAAGAATAAAAAGTTAATTTTTAAAAACAACAACAATTTGGGAAGGAGTAATTGAAAATCATGCAGCTAGTGCAATATTCCCAAAACCTAATTTACCTCCCCTTTACAGAGGGAAGACATAAAATTATACATTATCAGTTTGGAAAAAACCCCTACCCCCTGTGAATGGGCCCCGACAACTGGGGTACCCGGTTAGGAAATTTTTTTTCTGGTAAACTTTTAAAATCTATGCAACTTTGTCGCAGGGGAATTAAATTATAACCCCTTTAGAGGCAATCCTAAACATACAAAAAACCACAAAATTTTTTATAGGAAAGATTTCAGGTAGCCACCTTACAGCATGGGGCCAAAAAATTTTAGCAGTTACAGGGAACACCTTTCGTTTGTTCGACTTTGGGTAGAGAGCTCAGGGAATTTATACAGTTATGAATCTCTTAAGATTCATGGTTCTGACCGTTCCTGACAGCTCTTCTCACCAGTATGAACATTATTGAAACGTAACCCCGATTAAAGTGATGAAGTTGTGAGGCCGCTGACTTAATCGAGGCTCAAATTCCTATAAAGACCTAAAGGATCAACCCCAAGGGCAGGGTTCACCAATTTAAGAAATCAAAACCTCTAGGGAAAACAAACTAACTTTTTTTATTCTGTTTGTCATTTATGTGGTGTTAAGGGACATAACCCTCCCGATTGTCCTTCTAAAAGGTCCAAAATTGGGAAAATGGTTTTTTAAAAACGTAAGAACGGACCCTTCTGTTCAGGGGAAAAATTTAAAGGGCTTAATTATCTACCTTTTCGAGACACGGGTTACATGTAATCTTTTTATAACTGTTCCCTAATCTTTAAAAAAACTCATTCCTCTGCTATTTTTTCAACTACTTTGGGGCCTACAGACACTTTTCCCCACCCTCCTTGTTTCATTTGGGCTAAATGGTTTACAGGTTGGTCTAAGCCGTACTAGTCCCATCACTTTTTGCTCCTACTAATAGGGAAGTAAAAGGGGCCCTCTTTCCTTTGAGGTTGACCTTTCTCACCAAAAAATGGACAAAGCTTTCAGATCCCCTTCCTGAGAGTCAGAAAGCCCCTCGAAAGTTCAGATAGCAATGCTTGGAAAATTTATGTGGGGGTTTAAAAAAGTGTACTACCTCAAAGCGAGATAGTAGAATCCACCGTTCACTTGTTAAAAGAAAGTGAGGGAAAACCCCTCCGATACTATTGCTTGACTAGGGTCAGACCAACCCGGCCCCTACTGTCCTCCTTTATTTTCCCTGACTTTAAGCCTTTAGTTATATCGAAGGACTCCCTTTGTAATTTTCAACCCTAATTGCCCTTTTTCCTTAAAAATTGCATAATGGCAAAACAAAAACAATTATCCAAAGGAAAAAACTTTTCTTTATAAATTTGAATATATAAAAAGGTACTTGTATAAAACAGTATTTAAATTAAATTTAGATGAATAGTATTCCATCTTAGTTGTTCCAAGTCAATGCAGAAGACTTTTTTAAAATGGCCAGACTTTCCAGTGGCCCGGACATTTTTCGCATCGAAAACCTTTAAAAAAAAATTGGGGAAAACCTTTTTTTGGGCCCCAAAAAGTCCCCAGATACACTACCCATTGTAGATCTGAAAGTTTGCCAACTTCATCCTCCCGAGGGACCAGGGGAGTACCTATGGGCAAAATTCCAATCTTTACGGTACCGTTTGAAAGAGAGCTATTACACTTTGGGCCTTTTCACCACTTTTATCTGGGGGGCAGATATAAAAAACTTTTTGTTGATTAGCTTTTGGGTTTCCCTGAAGCTGTCCCTTAAAATCCATAACATACGAGGGGGCTGAAGCCCTTTTTTTCCCTTCTCCAAGTTGGCATCCCTAGAGAATTTTGGGCACCGTGGGACACAAATTTACGTTGACTTAAAACAAAAATCTCTACCCAACTTCTGGGGGTGAAGCTTCTTTCACAACACCATATCACCCAAACTGTAAAGGGGGGATTGAGTGCCAGCATTCGGGTTCTCAAGCCATTTTAAGGGAAAATTTGTCCCTTAAACCTCTTTACCTACCCTGTGCTTTGTTTTTCCATGAGGGAAGTTCCCCGTGACTCTTCGGGTTTTCACCTTTTGAACTTCTCTAGGTAGACAGGGCCAAGGGCCTTGCCCTCCTTTTGACTTATGGAAATGAGGCGTAAATGCGAGGTTCAGTTTTTTATCGGTTTCTCCCTTTACCTTTGATCCAAACTTGAGGGGAAACCCCTGACATATTTCGAAAAATTAACTTGTCAATGGACCCGTACAAAACCTATTTTGATTCAAAAGTCTAGGAGAAGTTTTAAAGTAGGGGGTGAATTCTGTACTTTTTCCCATCAATCAAAAATTATTTGTAGATGGAAAAGGTCCATATAAGGTGTTAAAAATTTGTGGAAAAATTATTACCCCATAGAAATCAAGGGGGAAACCTAAGCTTTTTATATAAATCCTTAAAAATATTACCGAATTCGGTGAACTGCCTGAATAACTTTTTATTTAGTTTTTCCCCACAAAATTTATAAGACAACGAGGGTGTAAGGTGTCGAAATGACACCTCAACGTAGACTAGAAGAGAACTCTGACTTGGTGACTCTTGACCACTCAGGTGCAACAAACATTAAATTATGGTCTTGATGACCAAAGAAACTTTAAATACTTTAATGTTGGGGAAAATTCTCAGAGTTTTTACGAAAACCGTGTCACCCCCACGGATCCCAAAAAGACTTAGCACGGGCAAACTTTAAAAGGGAAATATACCCTTTCAAATTAGGGATGCATTTGGGCCGAGAGGTAACAAATTGTTAAAAATGAAGATCATTGAACCTTCATTTTCGCAATTTCTCACCAGTATCATGGTTGGAAAGGGGGATAATTATATAGACTTGCATTGACTTTAGAGGCCTTAAAGCTTAACTCGGTGGGGTGGAACCCATCCCTTAATAGGGGTCTACACAAATTTTTTAAATTTAATTCTTTTCAGAGATTGAATTGCGCAGGGTTCACAAGTAATGTTGATCCTTCTTCAAGCATACCTGCTTTTTCCTACCCACCAAAGACTGATGCAGTATAGAACATGCCCTTTTGGTTTTGGGAACTGCCTGTGCACCTACGTGAACTGATGAAAAGGGGCTTGGGTAATATGCCAAATGTTTTAGTTATTTTGATAACATTTACGTAATGCAAACCAGTGGGGGAAAAAATCCAAAAATTAACATCATTTTTTCTAGGTTACGCTCACATGGCCCCCACTGCCAAGCCGAAGAAAGCTTCCTTGGGTAAACAAAAATTTGATATCTCGACTGATCCTTTCTAAAAACTCTTTTCAGCCTTCCCCAGTAAGATCAAAGTTTATTTAAAATTTAAATTTCCCAAAAAACCAAAAAGCCAGCATAGCTTTTTGGGTTTTGTAAAAATTTTTTTTGCACGGTTTATTTTCCCAACCCTTTCTGATCTTACAGGGATCTTATCCGACTTCCTTAAAAAATTTTGAAAGGGAAACCCTTGAACTTTTTCCCACTTAGCTCGAGAAAGTTTAAGAGATTAAAAATATCTTCTCGAAAGAAACCCCCCACTTAAATTCCAGAAAATTTAAAAAAGTTTTCTTTTAAAAACTATCCCCCATACGGCTTAGGTGCGTTTTTAATACCATGATTGTATCCCTTCCCTGTATGCTTTTCCAAAACCGGGGAAACTCCTTCCTGCAAAACGAGATACTCCACCATAGAAAAGGAATGTTTGGGCCTTGTGTGGGGGATCCCAAGCAAAATTTTTATGGGGAAAAAATTCATTTTTAAGATGGATCACAAAACCCTTGAATACCCAGAAATTTTAGGGAACCAACAGTCGCCCTTTAGGTGGCATTGGGTCTCCAGGCTTTTTTGTTCCCTATTGGTAATCAATGGTTTATCCAATTTTACTTGATGGTTAAGTCTCAGTCAGTAGAAATTTGTGCCTTACTACTTCCCATTTTAGAACTTTTTCCCGCCATTCTTATACTCCTTGACTATAAGTCTTGGTAGGGGGAGTGTGAGGGAAAAGTCCCCAAAAATAGGAGTAGCGAGCGGGGTATTGGGGAACGATAGTTTGATTGCCGGCGCTTTAAGGTAGGGGAAGTTCTCCCCCGTCCCCCCCCCCTTTTCCCCATCCCAAAAGGGAGTTGGGGCTTGGCCAAACACAAATCGCTCGAAATCACAGCTCCCCCACAAATGTAATAAAAGCCTGCTCCCATTCTAGTGGCTTATTTTTTGAAAGCTTCACTTTTGACCAAAATAAACTTAGCCTTTTAGCTTTTGATCCCATGTTAGATTTTTTTAATCACCCAAAAGTCTTTTGGGTTTTTTTT
>NW_026471917.1:0-12643 GCF_026875155.1 Cherax quadricarinatus | reverse complement strand
AGTTCCCCTTTTTGGGGTTGTAGGTTTCTAAAGGACATCAGGTGCTTTCTTATGGCAGGATGATGGGAACAATGGTGGATTTAGAGATCTTGTACAAAGAACACAAATTTTCAAGGATCTCATTACAGAATTCACCTCCATTATCTGTTACTAAGGACTTAGGGGTGGTATTCCTGCAGATAATGCGTTCTTAAAACGCTTTAGCTACTGTCTCAGCAGTCTTATCTGCAATAGGAACTAACTCACAATATCTGGTGAAATGGTCTTCCAAAAACACACAGATGTTTGCTGCCTTGGGGGGAACATTTAAAATTGGTTAACAAGTCAAGGGCAACTCTTTCCCACAGTTTCGCTAGTGGTTGGGTACACTTGGCTTGTTTCACAGAACAATCCATACCAGGGTGTGCAACACCTGGTGCATCATGAACTAGCTGTAGAGCTACGTTCACTAGTGACTGTGGAATTACTAACTGGTACACTCTTCTACTTGGAGTACCCAACTCGGCTGTTCGATACAGTAATTCTTGGCTCATTACAAAGTCACTAATGGGTGCTGGTGGCTTCACAGTAAGAATAAGATCTTCTTGGAGCAGGAATCGAATCACACCAGACCACATGGGATCTGTTCTTTGGGCATTCTTTACATCCTCGACAGCAAATGGAGGATCTGCAGTAACTACACTAACGTGTCCGATAAACCATCTGCGACTACATTTGACTTGCCAGGTAAATGTTCAAAGGTGGGATTGAACTTTTGGGATAGTCAAGGTCCATCTGGCTAACCTTCCAGTGGGCCCTGTTGTTCTGGAATAAAGGTATCAGTGGTGCATGGTCTGTCAAGACATGAACAGGGTACTGGTAAATAATGTCTCAGAAGTGTTTTAAAAGACCATACTATTGCTAAAGCTTCTTGCTCCGTTACTGTATAATTACTTAAAGCCTTCGTAAGGACTCGGCAAAGCAAATGCAACTGCGTTGTACTTGCCATCAGTCTTCTGAGCTAGTACGGCACCTATCCCAAATTGAACTAGCATCGTTGTCAGATAAAGGGCTTAGAAAAATCTGGGAATTTCAAAATAGGAGCAGATGTTAGCTTTTCTTTTAGAGTTTGGAATGCACTTTCTTGACAGAAGGTCCAAAAGAAAGGAGCAGCTTTCTTAAGCAATTCAGTTAGCGTAGCTGCTATTGAAAAAAAATTTGCAATGAAAGATCTGTAGAAACCTGCTAGACCCAAAAAAGGATCTTACAGCGCAGCAGTTTTGGGAGTTGGAAAATTAGTACTGCCG
Source organism: Cherax quadricarinatus (assembly GCF_026875155.1). Taxonomy (NCBI): domain Eukaryota; kingdom Metazoa; phylum Arthropoda; class Malacostraca; order Decapoda; family Parastacidae; genus Cherax; species Cherax quadricarinatus. The sequence goes on along the minus strand of NW_026471917.1, from coordinate 11,357 downwards.
TTACTTTACTTTGATTCAGTCGTAACCCTCTAGAGTGACTACGTTACCCAGAAACTTAATTTCGATCTGAAAAATTGACATTTAGACAGTTTGATCTTTAAATTGGCTTCTTCAAGCTTACCAAGTACTATATCAAGTCTTTTCAGGTGTGTATCCCACATCTTGGGACATGACGATTACGTCGTCTAAGTACACCGTAATGCTTTACCTATAAGACCACTAAAGATGTTGGTCATGATCTAAGAACGTGATAGGTGAGGACGTAATCCAAACCATTCGAAGGAAGTGATAATGACCTGTGGAGTAAGAGAATGCAGTTAACTCTTTGCTGTCCTCATGAAGAGGGACTTGCCAAAACCCTTTTAACAAGTCCAGGGTTGAAAGACTTTGTTATCTCCAATGTTGCAAAAAAAGATCACCTAGTACAGGAAGTGGAAAAACATCTGGAATGGTTTTCACATTTAACTTCCTAAAGTCAATCACCGGGCGCCAAGTGCCATCCTTCTTAGCACTAGGATCAAGGGGGCATTCCAGGTGAATTGCTATGTGCAAAAACTCCATCATCGAGCATCTGATTGATCAGTTTTTTCTGCAACAGCAACTTGGGATTGAGGCATTCTGTATGCAGGTAATAAAGTAGGTCTAGTACAGGTTCAAGTGAAATACGATGGACAATAAATTCGTTTATAACCATCTTCTCACCGGTAAGGGATGGCTTTACGACGTTTGTTCAACAGAGCAACAAATGCTTGACTTCGTCTGGAAGTCAGTGGGAGCTAAGTCTTTCTCAACTGGTGGGATGGATTGATCCAGTGGAGTGGATGAGGTCTCCACTGTTGAAATAGCACCGAACCCACGGTCAGGTGGCACATCATCCTGTACTTTAACAGGGTAAGGATAGTGAACTAGGTCAACGAATTGGTATTTGCTCTGAGACGAACACTTGTAAACAATAAATTAAACCCCCCGGGGGTGTTATGTCAGCATATTTCATTCACTGACGGCTGACAAACTTACTTGTGTGGAGTCAAAAGTCCACCCCTTACTGCCGACTATAGGTTGATTACAAACTCCTTGCGACTCAAAAACTGCACAGTCCCCCGTACAAGAAATTTTTTAGCCTACCTTGCTCTTGTAGTGCGAGCTATGGTGTTCTTCACCCTTCGACAGGTATCGGTGACTTGATAGAAGCTGAAGTGTCCTTGATGTCCACGTCTTCCCTAGTCTAGGAATACGCACACTGTACACTTATTTCACAAAAATTTGTCTTTATTTGTTCACAAAACTTTTTCACTAAAGAAGCTGATCAAAACTTCTCTGTAAGTGTTTTATTGTATTTTAAGATACTTGTTCACACTAATGCACAGATCGCTCTTTGTTGGTTATCCTGGCATCAGTGTCACCTCATAAAAGTCAAAGTAATCTGAAGAAAGCCACAACGCCCCCGCCGTCACTGCCCCCAGCACAAAGGAAAAGCTGACCTAGTACTTTTGCTTCCTTGCCACTTCCTCCATGAGGCAAAAAAAGAATGTTTTGATTCTTGCTGTCTTAAGCATAGGGCAACAATATACACTACTTCAAACCCTGTATAAAGTGGGAGCAGGATTTTCCTTGATTGTCCTAAGGTAAGAGATGTACGTCTCTTATTAAAATACACTCTGCAACACTGGACTGCAAGGAGCAGCGGTCGCTTGACCCCAGGTCAAATACTGGTACTGGGTTGATTATTTTTTAACCCTTTGGGGAACTCAAGGAATAAAAACGTCCCGGTAAAAAATTTGGGTTTTCAAAAACCTTTCCCCCCGGTAGGCAAGGCTTTGGTTTTTAAACCCCTTGGACGGTTTCGGTAAAAGGGGGCCAAAAGAAGGGGGAGGTTGCCCGGGGAGGTGGGTTTTCCATTTAAAATGGGAAAAAAGGTCGGGGAACCCCGTACTGAACCCAAATATGCTTTAAACAAGTTTTGGTCTTTTTTGCAAAAATTTAAACAAAAATAACCCTTTTAAATTTTTTTGTTTTTTAAGATATTTTAATTCACCCCTTGACAAACCTTTTGTTGGATCGGTCCATTCCCCTCCGTAAGGTTCAAACTTCCTTCAAAAACCCCAACGCCCACCCCCTAACCCGAAAAGGCCCAACCTTGCCTTTTTAGTACTTTTGTTCCCTTCCCCCTTTCCAAAAAAGGGCAAAACGAAGTTTTGTTTTTGCTTTTAAAGAATAGGAAAACACTTACATATTTCCCCTTTTTTTTAAATTTACAAATTTTTTTTAAAAAAAGGTAAAATTTGAAATGTTTTTTTAAAATACTTGCACACTAATCCCAAGGGGGGCCCCCGGTTTTTTCCTTTGGCACAGGGTTCATTTTAAGGGAAAACAAAAACCCCGGGCCCCCAATCCTTGTCCCCCAGCAAAAAAAACGATTTTTTTCCCTTTTGGGAATTTCCCCCCAGGGCAAAAAAAATTTTTTTAAAGGGGTGCTATCCGGAAAAAATTTCCTTTTAAACCTAAAAAGGGGGAGGGCCTTGAGGGTTCCTAAGGTAAAATTTTATTCTCATTAAATTAATTTGCAACATCGAAAACCACGGCCCGCTTGCCCCCGGGCTTTATGTTGGGGTTTCTGGCGAAAAATATTTGTTCAAACTGGGTAATTTAAGGGGGAAAACTAAGGGGGTTTTTTATTGGGAAAAAAATTTTTCCCCAACTAACCTTTGCTCAAAAACTTTTAAAACCCTTTAAATTAATTTAAGGTTTCTATTCCCCCCATTTTTTCCGGGGCCATTTGGGTGGTTTTTTGGAAAATCACAAAATTTTTTTAAACCAGGTTTTAAGGAACTTTTTTTTTAGGCCCATTTAATTAAATTTTCTCAAAAATAAATTTTCCCAATTTTTTAAACGGTTAATTTTCACTTTTTTTAAAAGGTGGAATTTTAGTCGGAATCATTTCTAATATAAAACCCTTTTAAGGATTTTTGATTTTTCAGGAAAAACCAGTTTAAAGGTTCCCCCTTAAATGGGGTGGATTACCTTCTAAATTTTTCCCCCCAAGGTTAAATCAACAAAATTTAGGGTTTGTTTTAAATTATTTTCAATTTTCATTTCCAAGGGTAGGAAATTTTTCCCAAATAAATTTCTTTTGACGGGGAAGTTGGCCTTCCCTTAAAAACTTTTTAAATTGCCGATCTTTTTAAAATAAAACCCGGGCTCTTTTTTCTTTTGGGAAAGGGGTTTTTTCAAAGCAATTTTTTAACGGGATTTCCCAAAAACTTTTACTTTGGATTTTTAAAAAACCCCCGGCTTAATTTTTAAGAAAGAACCCCAAACAACCTGCGTTTTTCGCATCTTTTTTGGGAACCTTCTGGTTGAAAAACTTTCTAAAAATTAAAACCAGCAACTTTTCGTGGTTTCTAAAAATTCATTCATCGGGGGAAAAGTTAATCTAACCCCTTCAAAAAAATAAAAATTTTCAAAAACCATTAAAAAACAAAAACCCAAAAACATATGTACACCTTGTTTGGAAACCCTTTGTCAATGTTTTGGTTAAAAATTTTTTGGGTCCGTGTAATCAAAAACCTTTTTAAACCTCAAAGGGGAGGGGACTTGACAAACCTTTTCAGAGGGATAGGGGGTGGCCCAGGAAATATTTGACTTTACTCCCCTACATAGTGAAAAGCAAAACAGCCCTTTTAAATTTTTTTTTTTCCCCCACTTTTCGCCCCTTGGGGTTTATCCGTAGGATTGTCGTTATAAACAAAGTGTGTCAGCAAACCCCCACAGGGTAACACGTTACGGGGGGAGTTTTGAACAATCAGTTTTTTTAGCCAAATGTTCTTGGGGTAAATATTGGATGTACCCTTCTTTGGGTTATTTTGAAAAATTTTGGGAATTTTTCCCTGGGACATCTTTAATTTTTTCTGAGTCGAGATAAAGCCCAAAAGAATTAATAAAAACGGGTTTCTTTGAAAATTTATCTTGTTTTTCAAAAATTTTTTATATTTCTGTAGAAAAAACCCTCTTTTCTGTATTATTTTAAACCCGGTATTTATTGGGTTTCAAGATATTAAATAATCGGGTTTTTTTCCCTTTTAAATAAATTTAAAAAAGACAAGAGCGGGAACTTTAAGATTTTAAACCCAAAAGTGGTATTAGATCCACAAGGAAAATTTTCTGGGGTCTGCGTATTTACACAACTTTTTCTGCTGTTTTCAAGCAGCCCTTTTTTCTTCGGGCTTTAATGCGACTTTTTGCAGGGCCATTTATTTTCATTAGGGGGCCCGTTCGGTCCTTTGAGCCAAAATTTTCCAAAAATTTTCTTGAGTGGGACACCACGGACAACATGTCAGCGGAAATTCTCGGGGTGGGGGGGCGGGGAGAAAAAAGATAATCGGGAAATTTTTTTTTAAATTTCTGCTACCTTTTCTGAACAAACCCCCCGGGTTTAAACTTTTATTATTTCTTAACCATGGAGAATGCTTCTTTTATCATCCAATCCGGGGTTTTTTTTCAATGTGAAGTTTGTTTCAAGTACTTTGCTGAGATAGCCCAGCTGTTTTGTCCCGACAATTTTCGGGCCCATTTTCCAAATTGTGGTCTTTTTTGGCCCTTAAAGGGGTGCCCCCGGGCCCTTTGAATTTTTTTAGTGTACTTCCTTCAGCTTTTACCCCATGAAAGCTACAGCCCCAAAAACCTTGGTTAAACGCATACAGAAAAAGGGTAATGTTTAATTTTTTCCCCTCTTGACCTATTTGCCCGGGAAATTTTAATTTGATGAATTTTTTTAAAAACCCCTTTTGGAATTTCCCCCCATGCTTGACTCTTTTCTAGAGGAAATTTTTTTCCCCCAACCCAATTTTGGGGTTTTTCCATGCTTCTTGCTTAAAAAATTTTAAACCTTTTAGGGAAATTGGTGGGGAAAAGCCCAGAGGATAAAAAAACTTTGAGATACCTCTAAACAGAAAACCCCAACGTTTGTGAGTTTTACTGTTGATTTTTTGTTTATTTTTTTGGGAGACTAAAAAAAGTATTTTCCTGTGTTTTCCCCTTTAAGTCCCCAGCTTTATTGTTGAAAATCGGGGAATTTCTTTTTCGGGGAAAAACTTTTTGAAAATTTCCCTTAATTGCTTTAAAATTTGTATTCCAAAACCTTAGAGGCATATTTGCTTCTTTTCTCCTTGTTAGCTTCCTGAAAAAGGATTTCAAACCCTCCTTTTTTACAGTCCCCTTAAAGGGAATTGTCCACATAGATATTTTTCTTTAAGATTTTTTTTAAAGGGGGACTTTCGATTTTTTTCAAATGGTATTTAGATTTGCTTCTAGAAAAAATTTGGAGAGGAGTTGCCCCAAAAAATACTGATTTGAAACGAAAAGTTTTTCACGGGGATTTGGGGATCATGTGGATTTTCGGGCCAACAAAATAGATTTAAAAAATCTCTATTTTTTGTGGGCCAAACTCTTAAGAAAGTTTTGGGAAATCACCGGTTGGCTTTATGGGTTTGTGCGAAAATTTCTTTAAGCAGTCCCAAGCTTTCATTGGGTGAGGGGGGCATCAGCCCACCCATTAAGATTTTGCTACTTTTTATTTCCAGGGCGTTTGCAATTATATACAACACTTGGGTGGTTTCAGAATCTTTTCGGGACCCCATGGGCGGGAGTTAATGATTTTCTGTTTTAAACTTATCCCCCCACTTTTTTCCCTCAATAAATTTTATTGCCCAAAACTTTTTCTTGTATGATATTATATAGACAGTCATAGCCCTGGATTCTTCCTAAAAGCTAAATTGTTTTTTGGTGTTTTCCTTTTTGTCCGAAACCCCATCGTAATTGTAGGCAGATGTGGTGGATTTAATTTCCAGGGAACCCAAACCCCAATATGGCCATCTTTTTACTTGACCGTGCCTTTTGGGCTCTTGTGGGGTTTGGTTTATTTTCATCCAAAACCTATCGCAAACAAAATCCCACAACTTATCAACTGGTTATTCATTTCTTCCAGTAATGATAATTTTTGGGGTTTGGTAAAATGATTTAGTGGGTTTTTCTCGTAAAAAGTACATTTTCCAAATGAAAACAGTAACAGCTTTTTTTCTCTTTTTAGAGGGAATGGGCCACATACTTTTGGGCCCCCCCTTTCTGTTTTAGCCCAAGTTTAAAATCAGTTTTCTTACTATATTTTGCCAAAAAAAAAGTGATATAATCACTGCCAAAGATTAAAAAAATTGGGCTAATATGTCTGTCTGTTTTTCAGGAAAAGGCCTTTAAAATGACCCTAGCTGCTTTCCCGTTTCTGCAAAACCCCTTTCTTTTAATCCCCGGATCTGACCCCCCTTAGGAAATCATCTATACCACAGCTTCAAAAGTCCCCTTTTTTTCCCGTTTCCTAGACCAACTTTATTTGGCTAGGTTTTATATGTCGTTTACCCGAATTGTTTGGAAAAAAACCCTTTTATCTAACGTATTTTGGCATGGGTTTGGGTTTTTTTTCATTTCTGCCCAAATGATTTTTCTTATGAAAGGGCCTTTGTGGCCTTTATCAAATTTGTGTTTGTTTATTGGTTTTTTTGGGAATTATTAGATAACTCAACTCGAAACTTTTCGGGGGGAGCAAATTTTTTTTTTTAAAATTTTCTCTAAAATTTAAAAGCTGTTGCTTGTTGATTCCTGATTCTGTGGGAAGTCTGCTGTGTTCAAACAAAAGTATTTGGGCATAAAAGCGTAGATGCATTTCCCTTCATTTAAAAAATTTCTTCAGTGACATTTTTCCTCCCCTTTTGGGTTTACCTAAACACTTGATGCAAAACCCTTTTTTGCTTTATGAAACGTTTTTTTACGTGCTTTCCCTTGAAAGGGATTTAATACAAAACTGTGCCCCAAAGGGGGCCATCACAAAATCACATTTTGGGGTACGTTTTTTTGTATGACAGTTGTTAAAAGGGCGTTTTTTTCACAGTTTTTAAAATGCCTATATGGAAAATGCCACTATGTGGTTTTGTGGGAAATAGGAAAACTCTTTTTATACTGATTGAAGGGTTTTTTATTCACGGGAAATTTGGGGGATTTTCATCTTTTCTCGTTGCTTGCATTTTTGAAACTATTGTTTGTAAACCCTTGCTAAATTCCTTTACAATTTAAATAGCGTTTATTAAAAAATATTTAATCGTTTAATAGTTTTTGGTGACAAATTATTCCCTTTTACAATACCCCTGAAAACCAATCACATTGCCCTTGCTATTTGCAACCCAAGATTCTGAGACTATTGTTAAAGTGATTTTTAAAAAGCCTGTAAGTCTGAAAAAAAGTTTGGGTGGCTTCAAGCTGATATTTAAAACTGGGGATGTCTAAACTCTAGCCTTTTTCCCGCATCAAAAATAATTGTTGCTAAGACACGTAAGGCTATTTGAAAAATTTTTCCCTTTAAACCCCCGGGAAAAATTATTAAACAGTTATAGGGTTCTCCCTTTCCAGAAGACATTTAAAGGTAAATTTTAACTTCAATTCATCTATTCAGTTTGTGAAATTTTTCTTGGGATTGAAAAACCACTAATGAATTCTTCATAAATTTTACCTTGGAAAAAAGTAAAGACAAAGTAGGGAAGCTTGGTAAAAGGGACATTGTTTTTACAGGGTTTTAACAGGTGTTTTTACCACTAGTTACAGTAAGGGCTCGGGGACAGAGTTTGGGAAGATAGCCTTACTTTCCCGTCCACCTTAATTTTTTGATTTCTAAAAGAAACCAAAACCCTTTTTTTAAATTTTATCCCCCCGATGGGGTTGTTTTAAGGAAAAATTTTTTTTTTTATAATGTGTAAAGTCTGAATTAATTATTTCCGACATTGGTAAAAAATTCAAATTTTAACCCCAAGGCATCCCCAAAAACTATGTTTGTAAACTTTGGTTTTAAACCCATACGACTGAAAAATTTAAATTTTTTAATTTTGTAAAACTTAGTCTTTTAAAGACTGAAACTGAGTTTTCAAACAAGCCCTTTTAATGGTTATTGAAAATTCCCAAACACCACACTAGTGTTTAAAAAAAACTTTTATGTATAAACAGCTTTAGTTTTGTTATGCTTAAGTCAGCAATAAACATTTAACAACCGACCCACTAACTTTTAATCAAGGGGCCCCTGACCCGAAGGGTACACATACATTTTGGTGGTGTTTATGGCTTTAGTTTGCTGTGGCAGCCCGACCAGTTTATTAAACGTAAATAAAAGATGTTATACACTTCATTCCCCTATACATATAAATTTCATGTATAAGTAAATCACATGTGAAATTACTTACCCCATATATAAATGTCACTGTTTTTTTAAATTATTATTTATTATAATTAAAATATATATATATAAAATAAAAATATATATATTTTAAAGAAAGCTAAAAATTTTTATAAAAAGTTCCTTTAATATAACAGGTATTCTAAAAAAAACAAACTTTAGACAATCCCTTTCTCTTAATTTTGCCATAAAATTATAAACACTATGTTTTTTATATACACCAACAAAAACCCAACCCTCATTGGGTTGTTGTTTTTCTTAAACGATTTTCGAGATTGGGCGTGGATTTCAGGGGGCCATTCCCCCCCTTTTTTGTTGGGGAGTCACCACTCCCGTTTTTTTTGGGTGAAAAGTGGGGGAGCGCCCCTTTTTTTTTTGGCTGCCCATTCTCTGTGATGATCTGGAGGGACTCATAAATAATGATTATTTGTAAAACCTGTTTTTCCGCTTTTTTCGAAGGACCCCTTGGTCGTAGGTTATTTGGGACACGGGAGAAAAACATATTTGGACCCCCAGGTGGTTTTTTTTCCGGTTTTTGAGCACGACCCAAAAAAATTTAAAATGGGGATTACCAGCTAAGTTTCAAAATAGGGAAAAAAAATTAAAATTAGAAAGAAGTCATTGCCCGCACAGCCCCCCCTGTAACAGGGGGTTGAGAGCTGTCGAAGGCACTTCAAAGGGCCTGAAATGAGTTATTAAAATTTTTAAACAATAAAAAAACCCCTTGGGGGGGTTTGTCGGAAATTCATTCCCTGGGCTGACAAAATTAATTTTGTGGGACTTTAAAAATCCGCCCTTACTGCCGACTATAGGTTGATTACAAACCTTGCGACTCAAGAACTGTGCAGCCCCCGTATACAAAGAAATTCAAAAACCTTTCCTTGCTCTTGTAGCGTGAGTTTGGGGGTTTTTTACACTTCGACTGGGTATCGGGGGAAATTTTAGAAGCTGAAGTGTTTTTGGATGTCCCAAATCTTCCATAGTTTGGAATACGCACACTGGTTTTCAAATTGTTCCCAAGAAATTTGGGCCATTTTTCACAAAACTTATCACTAAAGAAACCGATCACAAATTCCCCGTAAGTGTTTTTTTGTGTTTTTTTGGGGGATACTTTTTTCCCCACTAATGACAGATCGCTCTTTGTTGGTTATCCTGGCGTCAGTGTCACTTCGAAGTCAAAATAATTTTGAAAAATGCCAAACCCCCCCAGCCCTAACCCGCCTCCGCACAAAGGAAAAGCTGACCTAGTACTTTTGCTTCCCTTTCCACTTCCTCCATGAAGGGAAAACAGAATTTTTTGATTCTTGCGTCCCTTAAAACATAGACAAAATAACTTCTTCACCATTAAATTAAAATGGGAAAAGGGTTTTCCTTGATTGTCCTGTAAGGTAAGAGAAGTACTTTTCTTTTAAATACACTCTGCAACACTGGACTGCAAGGAGCAGCGGTCGCTTGACCACAGGTCGTATACTGGTACTGCATCTGGGATCAATTACTCGCTGTAGCAGTAAACAAAATATTTGCCCCTTCTGAGAGGGCTGGGCCCCTCAGGGCTGAAAGGGGCTGAAAGGGCTGAAGGGGGCTGATACCCCCTCCTGGAGAAAAATTCTCCACAGTTGATGGTAGTGGAGAGTAGAGGAGACTGGTTGCCGACTCACTGCTCCTCAGCACACTTGATCGTAGAATTGTGCTTAAATCGACGATAGACACACACAGGAGGCTTTCAGTGGTTGGCACCACTGTCAAAGACACACTCTAGCTCTTGACCCCCTATGTGGTCCTTAAAATATGGTGCTATAACCCCTCGTAGTGTACCAAAACACTGGTAGAGGTTGGGTGAGTGGGTTAATGGCTGGGTGAGGCATCTGAGGCCGTGTGGTGAGTGGATGGGTGGGTGGGCTTAACAGGGCTAAGACCAGGGGTGGTGAGACATGTGGTGAGTGGGCCTATGGGTTGAACGGCGTAAGCCTCACTGAGGACAACCACACTGCCACTAAGATAATTCTAAGCTGGCTGGCTTAAAATACACCCACGATATACCACAACACCACAGGGATGAAAAAAGCACTCAGAATTGCTTGGAGCTTGAGCACAAAACGATGAAGACTGTACTCACGTGTCTTGCTTGAGTACTGGGGTAAGACACCTGTGTTAGTTGCTAGCTGGCTTATCTTCACCCTTCACACAGAATAACTTGATAACTTCTCACGATGAGCACAGCAGGGGGTGGAAAGCTGGCTTGGCAGGCAAAAAAAAACTGGATGGAGTAGGCTAGGCTGGACTGGACTCGGTTGTTCTGACTCCCCCACCACAGACTGGAAGCTGGCTTATTTTGCAAACTCGGGTCAACCCCTCGGGAGTGATGCAAATAAGCAGATAAACACTAGTACAAAGAGACTGACCAGTGAATAATGTAGTGGCTGGTAGAAAGAAGCTTGAGAGAGTAGCTGGCTTGAGGTAGCTGGCTGGGGTAGGTCGAGCGTACCCTGCTCGGCAGGCCTACTCACAAGATGTCGGCAGGCCCAGTGGAAATTTATCTCCAGAAATCGCTGTAATCGTCAGGATTACAGGCCCTCCGCTGTCACCATTTGTCGTATGGCTTCTTAAAAGGAGATATCGAGGGTTGAAGGTAGACACACTTGTTGGATAGTAACGATATATTGTCAGACTCTGGTAATGGGAGATGGAGCCCAGCCCCTGCCTTGTCCTGCCTATGTCAAACGCCGACTGAGAGGGAGGCAGAGGTACGAACGTACACATGCGCATCCCGTGACGTCACACAAACAGTCATTCGGCCTAAGGGGTCTTCTATATAAACACATGGATGATACTATAATGCTCAGCTAATCCATACAACACATGTAAGGGGATTCAGCAACTATGCTGACATATACACCATAGGAAGGTTAGCATAGGCACCACTGTGACCACAATATCAAGTTTTTACAGATGAATCTCCCGCCAGCGTGGCCGAGACGAACTCTAGCTCAAGTCCCCTCAAAGCCGCCATCATGACTCAAGAGATCGTAATGACACGACTGCAAACAAACCACGTTACGGGCGGGACGGAACTCACGTTTGAGCAGAAATA
>NW_026471916.1:0-12092 GCF_026875155.1 Cherax quadricarinatus | reverse complement strand
CCTCCGAGCGACCTTTTTGAAAGTCCCTTTATTAATGCTTTGTACATGTATTTTTGGGGGGTCTGAAATGGACTAATCTACTTCACAATATTTCTTATGGGAACAAATTCGGTCATACTGGCACCTGAACATACTTCTGGAGTAAAAAAAATATCTTTAAACCCGGGGGGTCCACTGTATATATAATATATATATATATATATATATATATATATATATAATATTATATATATATATATATATATAATATATATATGCACATGTGTGACTGTAAAGTGTGACATAAGTGAAAGGGTAGAAGGGGCAAGATATCCCTGTTTCCACGTTTTTATGAGACTGAAAAAGAAAACCAGCAATCCTACCTTCATGTAAAACATTACAGGTTTCTGTTCCACAGTCATCTGGCAGGACGGTAGTACTTCCCTGGGGGGTTACTGTCTACCACCATACTTGGACATGTAGAGAGAATGGAACAAAACGAATGACTTCAAGAGTGTATCAATCTGTAGTGGAAGGAAGGTGGGGTAGGGGTCAGCCTAGGAAAGGTTGGAGGGAGGGGGTAAAGGAGGTTTTTTTGCGGGGGGTTTTTGACTTCCAGCAATCATGTGTGAGCATAATGAAGGAGTGAAATAGAGACAAATAAATTTATAATACTTGATGTGCTGTTGGAGTGTGAGCAAAGTAACATTTATGAAGGGATTCCAGGAAACCAGCAGGCCAGACTTGAGTCCTGGAGATGGGAATTTACAGTCCCTTTGCACTCTGAAGGAGGGGTGTTAATGTTGCAGTTTCATAAACTCTAGTGTAAAGCACTCCTCTGGCAAGACAGAAATGAAGAGAATAATTGTGAAAGTTTTTCTTTTTCGGGCTACCCTGCCTTGGTGGGAATCGGCTAGTGTGTTAATAATAATAATAATAAAAACCTTTCTCAACATCAACTTCCTTGATTTGTTCTTTCTTTGCCAGGATAGAACGATGCTCGACTTGTGTTTCCCATACCTCCTGGCAAGCTCAACAAATTTCACACTCCTCTAATACCTCTGTAATATTTCCTTCTTCACGTCTATGGTGTTTCTCACTTTCTTTACCATAGGGTACCACTAGCAAGTTTCTTTTGGGCCCATGGTAGCTTATTTCATAGTCCCACAAGCACTGAACACAATGAATTAATCGTAAAATGTTTGAATGAGAGAACGGGTTAGTGTTCACTCAAGCATCAACAAAGCCAGGCTGGCTCACGGTGCCTGTGCGGGGATGTGGACAGTGGGTTGGCGGACAGGTCCGGTACCGAGCAGTTTGAAAATAGGGGCAAGTTCAATAATAGGGACAAAGTTGGTTTGAAAAAGGCGGTCATTTTTCGAAGTGTTCGATAAGCGATACGTTCGAAATTTGAGATTCCACTGTATTTACAGTAATGTGTTGCAGTGCAAAGAGAGCCACTATCATGTCTAGGCATTTTGGGCAGACTTAATTTAATGGCTTGCAGACTACTTAATACTTAAGAAATTTATCATAGTTTAAGTTGTACAATAGTTTCAATAGTGCAATTATTATAATTATACAATTGTACGAATAAGAGCAAATCTTCTGTTTTTTGTGTGAATAAAAATTTCAAATGAAAAAGCAAGCATAATATAAGAAGTTCCTGGAGAGGTGACTAATGAACAGAGAAAATGTTATTTTAGTGTCAGGAATATCTTCATTATTTATTCTGGTCCCTATTTTGAAAACGGTCTCTTGAATTTTGTGTGAAATTGGAAAAATTAGTATTTTCTGATCACTTTACTGAGTAGTTGAAATAGATAAATGGGCAGTTTCTTGTACTCAGTTGATAGAATGAAAGGAGTTCTAATGTCATAGCTATGAGTTTATTCGACTGGAACACTGGAATTGGCCCAAATTAGGGCAGAAAAGAGGCAAAATCACCGATAAGCAAATATAGGATGACTACTAAATTTGTGAGAGCGTAATTCCAAAAGTTTTCCATCAAATTTTTGTGCTTTTGGGTCACAAACCTTTCCTAACCCTACCTTTTGCACACTCTTACAACACAGTAGTCTCTGACCTTTGTATATACCTTTCTTTAGCACAATTCACCCTGCAGTGCTTTAAAACCCTTTTCAGGTTTAGCACCTTGATTTATTATTGCTTCTCTTCACTCAACAACAGATTTTCCATTCCTAGACCACGACGGTATACAAATTTATCACTATGTGAGGAGCATAATAATGATAGTGGGTTTGTGTCAACCATCTTTGGTGTTGTTGTAATGTCACCTTTGCTCCATTTATTACATTTCTGTTATATTTTTAAATGTTTATATAGTAGTTTGAAACTGTATATTGAAATAAGCAGAATACAGGAAATCAGCTCTAATATGCATTATTTGGGTTTATGCAAACTGGTCAGAGAGCCCATCGTAAGTCTGAGGTATCGGTAAACGAGTATGCTGCTACGTGAGGAGAGGCTGTATTAACCCTTTTAGGGTCAAGAGGCCCTCTCCTAAATTTTGTTCTCAGGGTCAAAAAATTTTTCAGAAAAAAAAATATTTTTCTTAAATGATAATCTTTTCCGAATCATAATGACCCCAAAAAGTATGAAATTTGTTTGGAAAACTTACGGAATTATGCTCTTGCAAAGTTAGCAGTCTTGGCTATTTTTACGCTCGACGATTTCCCCCATTTTGAGCCCTATTTTCGGCAAATTTTGTGTGTACTAGTCAACAAAACTCATTTTTTATTTCAATGGAAATTGATTTTTTCTATCGAATGAGTACAAGAAACCACCCATTTAGCTATTTCAATTATCCAATAAAGTGGTCAGAATTTAGCAATTTTCCCAAATTTTTTCTCACAAATTTCACACAAAGATGCCGTTTTCCAAATAGGGTCCAGAAAAACAAGAAAGACATTCCTGGCACTAAAATAGCAAGTTCTCTGTTCGTTAGCACATCTCCAGGCCACTCATATATTTTTTTTTTGCTTTCCACTTTGGATTTTTATTCTTAAAAAAATAGAAGATTAACTTTTTAAGCATACTACTGCATTTGCGTAAAAATAGTATAAATAATATTAGCGCATTTGTGAAAGAATATTAGAGTCACCAGTTACGTGTAAATTGGACGCTTGGCATGATTTGTTTTTACTTTTGAACTTTGGTAAAAAACGAAAATTTCTGCTGCTTGAGCTCAATTTTAAGGTACTTTTCATTGTGAAACCAATCAAAATGATCTCAATTTCTGTAATGTCTTCCATTTTATAAAAAGAGACCCGGAAAACTAGAATACAATCATAAATACCATATGAAAATACAGTGCTAAGCGGCTGTTTTAATCCAAAAACACTAAGTTTTTTTTTCTTGTTATGCACTGTGTGCTGCAGGGTCTTTTATACTGTGCACACTGACCACGTAGACCCATTCTTTCATAAGTAGGCCTACCAGCTTTCTCTCGCTAGATTTGAAAGCGCTAGAATTTAGGTGTTCTAGTACATCAATAACACAATGGAAGGTTAATATTATTATACTCCAAGAATATAATAAAATTTAAAGTGTTTGTGTTGAAGTCAAAAATTTTTTACTCAATTATTAAACATTATTATGTACAACTTTTTATTAATTTGAAGATCTTTACAGATAAATATTTAATTCTTTCAGGTCACCAGGCCCTTTCCCGGGCTTGTTCTCAGGGTTTGCCAAAATTAAAAAAAAAAATTATATTTTCTTATGAAAATATAAGAGAATCTTTTCCCCGATCATAATGACAAACCCAAAAATATGAAATTTTATGGAAAAACTTTCTGAATTATGCTCTTGTGAAGTTAGTGGTCCCCGACGATGTTCACACACATTGGCTACTATTGAGCCCTATTTTCGGCCAATTCCATATACTAGTCGACAAAAATCATAACTCTTTTGCTAAAACCTTCCATTTTTTTCTAATGAATGAGTACAAAAACCACCCATTTACCGATTTCAACTATCCAATAAAGTGGTCAGAATTTATAATTTTGCCAATTTCACACAAATTTCAAAAGATGCCAATTTACAAATAGGATCCCGAATAAACAAGAAAGACATTCCTGGCACTAAAATAAAATTTTTCCTCTGTTCATTAGTGTTACCAAAAAATGCGATTTCTAATAAGCTTAGAGATCTCCAGTGAATCTAGAAAGGACTTCCCTTCAACATTCAGCCTGTTACAAGTAATCAGTATCCTGGTCGAATTTTCCAATGGAATTCAATAAGAATTATTAGTGCTCAGGATTACAACTGGTAGGCTACTAACTAAAGAAATTAAAATTTAATAAATTTATTAACAATAATAATATCTAGGAGTATATTATCAAATTAAATTAAATTAATCACAGTAATCAAAATAATAATAATCACTTCTCCCCTGTGCTGAAGGCACATATCGCATTTATACGTCTTAAGTAAATGTCTGGTATATTGTTAACATTTAATAACCTAATAATATATATACAAATAAGTTTGTGTGTAAAGTGTGCAAGTGCTCTAAGTAGTTTGCTATGTCTCATGACTCGACTAGACTTAAACCAGTGGACTGAGAAAATCCTCACATAAACTAACTTCTTGACCACCTGGCAATCAGAACAGCTAGCTTAACAATAAAATAACTGCTAAGCCAATAGCTTTTATAAAAAACAACTGTGACACAGAATCAGGGCCAAGGAAAAATAATATAAAGACACTAAGTTGGGACCATCTGCCCGATCCTCCACAAAAGTCAGAAAACTACCATACTACTGAATCTAAGTTCACATAAAAAAAAAACCCCGACTGTGACAGTACATAGATACCAGTACAAATTAGGGCAGAAGCTACAGCTCAGGACCTGAGGTGCCCCAGAGTGTCTATGCAGCACACAACCTCAGTACAAACGTCCGAAAATCACTAAGTCTAGACAATGTTCTGTTAACAGAGTTCTACAGAACCAAAAAGAAAGCTACAGAGACGATCTTCCAAGAAGGGGCCCAATAAGGAAGAGTTAGGCACGTCTTGTCAGAAATACGTCCAACCACCAAGAGAGTCTAGCCCAGACGACTACTTCAGGGGAGGTGTGATCACCCCCCCTCGACACATGATAGCTCCGTGGACAGTTTGCTGCCAGCAACACAGAAGCTGGCAGAGTAACGAAACCATGAGAGTAAATTACCATTTAGACAACAAGACTTGAACTATGAGCACATAAAATATATGAAAAGTTTTCATCCTGCCTAACAAAAGTAACTAAGTCAAATAATAATATAAAGCAATATATTTACGATTTAGCTATTATTGCAAATATAAACAACATAAAATTATATGAAAACGTAATATAGATTATATACATTGTGTCCCATTCAGGGGTTGCAACAATTAGTCATGTCCCCATGTCCCTCTTACATTCTTTTGCTTTCCACACTGAATTTTTATTCTCACAAAAAATAGAAGATTTACTGTTATGTAGACTGCTACGTTAGTGTAGAAATGGTATAAATAATATCAGTGAACTTGTGAAAGAACATCAGACTCACCAGTTGACGTGTATTGGACACTTGGCATGATTTGTTTACTTATGAACTTTGGCAAAAATCAAAGATTTCTGCTACTTTGAGCTCAATAAATAACAAAAAAAGGCACAATACCATGACTGGAACAATACACAAATAACCCGCACATAGAAGAGAGGAGCTAACGACAATGTTTCGGTCTGACTTGGACCATTTCAAGGTACTTTTCATTGTAAAACCAGTCAAAATCATCTCAATTTCTGTAATATGTCTTCCGTTCTATAAAATGAGACCAGGAAAACTAGAATACCATCATAAATACCATACAAAAATACAGTGCAAAGCAGCTGTTTTAAACCAAAAACACTGTGAAAGTTTTTTTTTCTCATTACTCACTGTGGGTACTTAGTGGAGTGGAGTGACTTTCATTAGTTTTTTTTCTTGAAATACCAGACGTATACTGTGAATTTCATATATCCTGTAGTTACCAGCGGTCGCAATATACACAACGAGAAGCAATTATTACTACATAAAAAGCGTCCTTCATCCAAAATTTCCACCAGTCAACTATAGTGATAATATAGCATTTATTGTGGTGGAGATGAAAAAAAACTAGAAAAGCTAGATACAGCGATTGATAAACAAGGGTTGAGGCTCGACCGTTCGTCATTGTAGGAGCTGCCAGAAATCACCGGTTCTTCAACACGCAAGTTATACTTTTGTATCAGTCAAATCACATATTACTCGGGTAGATAATTTCAAGTAGATCCTTCATGTGTTAGCCCAAATCACTGACCAGTATGTTAGATTCTTCATGTGTTAGCCCAAATCACCGACCAGTATGTTTTAAATAAGTGACCCACTGATCAGAACAGACTGGTTCCGAACCCTTGACTGGTCCGAACCCTTGACTGGTTTCAAACGGATTCGTTAGACAATAAAGCAGACTGTAAACGGATGGGGTTGTAGGCGCCCTTATCAAACACAAACAATAAATATAAATCAGGAACGTACACGGTAAGCTGTCCAATATACAAGTACAGTTAGAAATAGAAATACAAATAGCTAGAGCTTCATTTAAGGAGGTTATTAATAGAGTATTCAAGAGGTTGCTAGTAGAATTACAGTAAATCAACCATGGATAAATTGTCATTTTTGTGGAAATTGGTGTCACGCCCCATGTGCAGATATCCAAGAACTAGCTACAAGCAGTATTAAAACAGGGAAGTGTTTTTGGGTATACCCAAATGAGATAAATCTGTGGACTAAAATCACAAGGGTATTAAAAGAGGATAACATCAAAGCTGCTTTCATAGAAAACCTGGAAGGTTTCTACAACAGATGGGAACATAAAAAGTCTGGGCTGAATGGTACTGCCCTTGATACTGGCCATGTAGTCAGAAACTGTAAGGCTGGAGTTGATGTCCTGGTAGTCAGTAAATGTGGGGCTGATAGTGCTGTCCTGGGAAACAGTAATAGTGAAGCTGGAGGTGCTGTCCTGGGAGACAGTAATGGTGAAGCTGGAGGTGCTGTCCTGGGAGACAGTAATGGTGAAGCTGGAGATGCTGTCCTGGGAGACAGTAATGGTGAAGCTGGAGGTGCTGTCCTGGGAGACAGAAATGGTGAAGCTGGAGGTGCTATCCTGGGAGACAGTAATGGTGAAGCTGGAGATTTTGTCCAGGTAGTCGGGAATTATACGCAGGAAAGAATACATATAAATGACCTCATAGGGGACAGGAGCCATAGTGGGGAAACAAGTGTAGTCAAAGATAAGATAAAACCAATATTGCAAACAAGAAATACCACAGGAAATAGCAAACAAGAGGATTCCACTAGCAATAGTGAGTATATATTACCAAAAACAACTGGTGGGAGCTCCATTGTTGGTGCTAGGGAGGATAGGAATAAGACAGGGAAACATGCACCAACAGGGAATACAGTCATAGAAACCCAAGGCAAACAGAAACCAAGCCTGTGCACATACTATGCACTTGGTATCTGCAGACATGGGAAATCTGGAAAAACAGACGGGACGTGCAACTATGACCACCCTAGAAAATGCCACGCCCATATTACAACAGGAAAATGCAAACTCCCTTCCTGTAAGCTTTTTCACCCTGAAATGTGTACCTCTTCAGTACAGGAAAGACTGTGCTATAACTTAAATTGCCAGGCACACCATCTAAAGGGGACAAAAAGATACAAAACATCCAGGCCATGGGAAAACCTGGATAGCCACATCCACTCAAGAGGGAGAGGTTTTTTAGTGCCAGGAAGGGAAAAAAACTGGCAGGAAATGGCAGAAATCGTACACCAAATCCAGTCATTCCTGGAGTGGAACCACAGTCGATGGCCTCCACTCCAAACCAACAGATACAGATACTAATGCCGGAAAAAAAAATCCCCCCCCTGTACCAACAATACCACCTGGCCGATGACATTCTTCTTTGCAAATATACAGGGTCTAAAGCCAGCAACAAACAACAAAGTACCTTTCATCCGTGGACTGCTTGCAGAGGCAAAGGCAATGTTCATGGCTTTCACTGACACCCACATAAAGGATCACTTGGACAATGAAATATGGATCCCAGGTTACAACCTATACAGATGTGACAGAGTGAACAGGCAAAAGGGGGGGGGTTGGCCTGTACATTGCAGAGTCACTTGTTTACACAGAACTGCTTAATGCCTCAAATGATGTAGTGGAAGTTTTAGCAGTATAGATCGAGAACCAAAACCTAGTCATTGTGGTAGTCTACAAGCCTCCGGATGGAACATCCCAGCAATTCCAGGAACAGCTGTTAAAAATTGACCACTGTCTGGAAAATCTTCCAACTCCTGCACCCAACATCTTGCTCCTGGGGGATTTCAACTTAAGGCACCTAAAATGGAGGAATATAGCAAATAATATTGTTGCAGTAATAACACCAGGAGGCAGCTCTGATGAAAACTCACAATCACACGAGCTTTTAAATCTCTGCACAAAATTCAATTTAAACCAGCAAATAATAGAGCCTACTAGACTGGAGAATACACTAGACCTCATCTTCACTAACAATGATGATCTGATAAGTAATGTCACCATATCAAAAACAATATACTCAGATCACAACATAATTGAGGTTCAGACATGTATGCGCGGAGCCCCAGACCGACATAATGAGACTAGTCACGAGGGAGCATTCACCAAATTCAACTTCAATAACAAAAACATAAAGTGGGACCAAATAAACCAAGTCCTAACCGATATAACCTGGGAAGATATACTAAGCAACACAGACCCCAACTTATGCCTAGAACAGATTAACTTGGTGGCACTCTATGTATGCACAAGGCTTATTCCTATAAGAAAAAGGAGGAGTAGATGTAAAATAGAAAGAGACAGGCGCTCCCTTTACAGGCGATGGAAAAGAATAACAGAGCGGCTAAAAGAGGTCAATATATCTGAAATGCATAGGGAGACACTGGTCAGAGAAATAGCAAGCATCGAACTTAAGCTAAAGGAATCTTATAGGAGTCAGGAATCGCGGGAAGAACTAAAAGCCATAAATGAAATCGAAAGAAACAAAAAGTATTTCTTCTCCTATGCCAAATCAAAATCAGAACAACGTCCAGTATTCGGCCCCTACTTAAACAAGATGGGTCCTACACAGATGACAGCAAGGAAATGAGTGAGCTACTCAAGTCCCAATATGACTCAGTTTTTAGCAAGCCGCTAACCAGACCGAGAGTCGAAGATCAAAATGAATTTTTTATGAGAGAGCCACAAAATTTGGTTAACACAAGCCTATCCAATGTTATCCTGACACCAACTGACTTCGAACAGACGATAAATGACATGCCCATGCACTCTGCCCCAGGGCCAGACTCATGGAACTTCGTGTTCATCAAGAACTGCAAGAAGCCCCTAGCACGAGCCTTTTCCATCCTATGGAGAGGGAGCATGGACATGGGGGTCGTCCCACAGTTACTAAAAACAACAGACATAGCCCCACTCCACAAAGGGGGCAGTAAAGCAACAGCAAAGAATACAAGACCGATAGCACTAAATCCCATATCATAAAAAATCTTTGAAAGGGTCCTAAGAAGCAAGATCACACCCATCTAGAAACCCATCAGTTACACAACCCAGGGGAACATGGGTTTAGAACAGGTCGCTCCTGTCTGTCTCAACTATTGGATCACTACGACAAGGTCCTAAATGCACTAGAAGACAAAAAGAATGCAGATGTAATATATGCAGACTTTGCAAAGGCCTTCGACAAGTGTGACCATGGCGGACATCAACCAAATCTTTCAGTGGGCTGCAGAAAACAATATGAAGTTCAACAATGAGAAATTTCAATTACTCAGATATGGTAAACACGAGGAAATTAAATATTCATCAGAGTACAAAACAAATTCTGGCCACAAAATAGAGCGAAACACCAACGTCAAAGACCTGGGAGTGATCATGTTGGAGGATCTCACCTTCAAGGACCATAACATTGTATCAATCGCATCTGCTAGAAAAATGACAGGATGGATAATGAGAACCTTCTAAACTATGGAGGCAAAGCCCATGATAACACTCTTCAGGTCACTTGTTCTATCTAGGCTGGAATATTGCTGCACACTAACAGCACCTTTCAAGGCAGGTGAAATTGCTGACCTAGAAAATGTACAGAGAACCTTCACGGCGCGAATAATGGAGATAAAACACCTCAATTACTGGGAGCGCTTGAGGTTCCTAAACCTGTATTCCCTTGAATGCAGGCGGGAGAGATACATGATTATATACACCTGGAAAATCCTAGAGGGACTAGTACCAAACTTGCACACGAAAATCACTCACTACGAAAGCAAAAGACTTGGCAGACAATGCAACATCCCCCAATGAAAAGCAGGGGTGTCACTAGCACGTTAAGAGACCATATAATAAGTGTCAGGGGCCCGGGGACTGTTCAACTGCCTCCCAGCATACATAAGGGGGATTACCCAAAAGACCCTGGCAGTCTTCAAGCTGGCACTGGACAAGCACTTAAAGTCGGTTCCTGACCAGCGGGCTGTGGCTCGTACGTTGGTTTGTGTGCAGCTAGCAGCAACAGCCTGGTTGAGCAGGCTCTGATCCAACAGGAGGCCTGGTCACAGACGGGCGGGGGGGGCGTTGACCCCCAGAACTCTCTCGAGGTTAAACTCCAGGTGTGCTGCAAGGGCTAAGGTTTTTTCATACTGTGCACACTGACACAAAAGACCCATTCTTTCATATGTAGGCCTACCAGCTTTTTCTCACTAGATTTGAGGGCGCTAGAATTTAGGCATACTAGTACAGTGGACCCCCGCCTTACGATATTAATCCGTTCCTGAGAGCTCATTGTATGCCGAAATTATTGTAAGGTGAATTAATTTTCCCCATAAGAAATAATGAAAATCAAATTAATCTGTTCCTGACAACCCAAAGTATGAAAAAAAAAAATTACCACACGAAATATTAATTTTAACCCTTTGACTGTCGCGGTCGTATATGTACGTCATGGGAGATACCGTGTTTGACGTATCTATACGCATAAATTCTAGCGGCTTCAAATCAAGCGGGAGAGGGCTGGTAGGCCTACACGAGAGAGAATGGGTCTCAGTGGTCGGTGTGCACCCTGTGAAAAAAATCTGGGTCTCAGCGGTGCATTGTGGGAACGCCATCTTGGTAGTCCATTTTCACCATGCCTCGCGGTAAGAAGTTCCTCACTCCTCGGCGGATTGGAGGTCTTTTGTTCCCAAGTGATAGCTCAAACAGTGATGATAGTGTCAGTGAAAGTGAATTCCCTGGTTTTGAAGCGGGTTGTGACCGAGAAAAATTACCAGGATAACATAATTAGTGGTGAAAACCCAGATGACCCACAACCATCCACCTCTGGTGCTAGGCCGGCTCGTTCATATTCACCTGTACCAGGACGAAAGAGGAAACTATTTGCCCGTGTACAAGACTCAGATGTGAGCAGTGCAAGTGATAGTGATAGTGATTTCAAGGTTATTGAAAGCACTTCTATTGTGACAGTGAGGGTGAATATTCCCCAGTGAAACGGCAGTATATACCGTCGGGATGCGGTCTGGTAGTGTGCCATATGCTCTTCCAAGAGGAAGGAGTACATCTCAGAGCACATCCCGTGGCCCTACACCACGTCCTGATAGTGAAGATGACGATATTGTTACGATGGGTATAAATGATGTGAGTGAGGCAGCAGGCGGTGGTGGTGATAGTGACGGTGCCATGAGTCATGTGAACACCAGCAGCGGGCCACGCTAGTGCCTGCGCTGCTGACTCTGCACAACTACAACCTGCTTCGGCCGACCCCACACTCTCACAACCACAACCACAACCACAACCTGCACAACCACAACGACATTACAATATCCAGAACGCACCAGCTGACCGCATCTGGGATTGGCATCAAGATGACGAGTTTGTTCCCAATCCCCATGACTTTTTATGGAGGACAAAGTGGAATACGGCCATCATGTACACTTGGGAACAATCCCACTGAACTGGAATGCTTTCAGTTGTTCTTCGATGAACCCCTGATGGACATTATTGTAGGGAAAGCA